>JASAND010005710.1:0-48204 GCA_030248195.1 Trissonchulus latispiculum
ACTCCTTGATCCATAATCGACTCTGCTACTTTATTCCATTCATCTTCATTGTAACCGACACCAAGTGTCCAAGACGTTTTGGTTTTCGAGAAGTAGACCAAGTGTTAATAATCTGCCAGTACTTATTCCAGTCATAGAAATATTTTGCCTTTTTCTCGCCTGATAGTATTGTTCAACAGTGCTAACGGCCATGTTTCCAGCAATAAGAAGTTGCCGTATAAAAGTTACTGAACGAATAGCATCCAGTCGAGAAGGCGGTAAGCCACTTTCCTCCAAGAGTCTGCAATCGTCTCTGATAAGGTGAATCATCGTTTGTTTGTTTGTTTGTAGCTGAATCATTCCGTTGGCATTGAGCATGCAATTCAGTCTTATGCTTCTTCAATAGTCGTAAGGTCTTAAATGTTTCACCACAACAGGTTCGTGCTAACCTGTTGCTGTGAATTTTTCTGATATGACGCCTACGTTCCATTTGAGTTTGAAACGCTTCGCTGCAATGAGTACACAGAAGAGACATAATAAACCGCAACACGCAAGTCGTCAAACGGGTAAATGAACAATCTGCACTTTCTATCACTCTTTTATAGTTTTTTTTTACACTTCGTACATTCTTAAAAGGTCTTCCCTCGCAAGATGTAAAGGTCCAACTCTACCAAACATAATTTGGTTTTTATCCACCATGCACAACTGAAAATTAAATAGTTCCGCAATAAAAGGACACAGCAAGTCACTAGTTGTTCCGACTATGCAGTTAGGCGTACCCGAGAAACATTCCCACAGGAACTGCTGAATATGTCGGAATCGCTTAAGTGAATATATGATTCTTATGTTTTGTTGGCTTATGCCAACCTGACCATCAGGTAACAGTTCTATAACTGTGGCAGAAAACGGTGTCAGAGTGGAATTTTTTATTTCACAGTTAATAGAATGCAGACATACTGCAGCAATTGAACTTGATAAACAAAGTATATATGATATAACAACAACAATATGAAATTTTTTTAGAGATTTGGGTTGCAGTTGTCTATCTTCAATAAATGTTGCCACAGCGTCAGCCATTGCTTCTTAGTAGTCTGTATCTGCATTCTTATTAATTCAACATGCTGAGACCGTAGGTCTCAGCAGCGGCGGCGGCGGAGGTAGGGTGCGATAATTCCTCATAACGAACATGAAAGCATACAAAATCTGGAACGCATGATAGGCAGAGCATTGACATGCAATCATGTTTAGTCCATGAGTAGGCATTCCGTAGCGGAGCATTCCATTGGTATTGGCGTCAATAACAATAACTGTATTATTGCGAACACGCAGGGCATTTTCCAAGCAAAAGCGATCACACTCGGTTTTGGTCAGCACCACCGAAACTTCAGCATCAGAAAGAATTTTTGAAATCAAATCTAGGGTGGTAGAAAGGCTTCTTGTATGATCACTCGAATCCCATTCTAAGCAAGTTTGACTAACGATATAATGAACTGTCCATTGCTGATCAGTCGTGAGTTCTCTCAGATGACAAGGTGCTCTAATCTTAAAATGATGAATTACAGGATGGAAGTTGTTGTAATGTTGAACCAAAAGAGTCGCTTCCAATGCAAATTTTCCAAGTTCTTGAATTTCAATGCAATTAGTTGCAAAGAAGGCAAGCACGCTCATTACTAAAGCAACCAAAAGGACTGAAGCACTTACAACATTCAAAGATTATATATATGGAGTGGGTGTGTGTGCGTGTGTGCGTAATGACAGTGCAAATTCCTGGCTCATTAAAATTCCTGACGAGTGCTTGGAATGTTGTGAGTTGTTGTCTGCCGTACAATTTTGGAATGCAAAAGATTACTTCTTTTAAACACCATCACAATTCTTTCATTGACAGCAGTGTTAAGAGATTTGTTTTCATATACTTTAGACAAACTTTCATTTATTCAGACTTGTCTGTAACTATCTGAAAGAAGGTAGGTTGTTAAAATATAATTACAACCATAAGGACACAAATTAAAACTTGCTTCTTTGTAGTGACTTCTGGAATATTCATTCCATCTGCTACTTCCCAACTTCTACGATGTATTCTGCAGTTTTTGTACAAACGACAGGATTTATATACACTGTAACGTTTTTTCGCAACATTACTTGCAACATTGTTACCAGTTTAGCGAACTAGTTTAGACATTGTGTCATTTTTCCAGTTTTAAAAGTTACGAATTATAAACTTAAATTTGAAACGGTTGAAGAACAAGTATAAACGTTACATTAAAGACGCAAGTTGCTCCAATGTTTAAATTTTCTTAAAAGTTTGCTTCTTTCAAAACTTTAGGAGCAATTTTAAAGCAGTTTGCACAAACATTTTCAGATATCTAATTTGCTGTGAATTTGTCCTGTCACACTTCATACTGTTACGATCAACTTTCACAGAGTTTAAACGAATTAAAACTAGTTTTATTTAGAAAGCTAGCTAGGTAGTAAAGAAACGCACAAACCTTTTCTGATACATACTTCACTATGGCTGGATGACTGTTTTCAAGCTACGCATTTTTATTGCCACTTTTTCACTAATGAGCAGAAGCCTGTAGAGAGTAACAATTTTATAACAACGAAGGAGAAAATGTTAAACAAAAACGAGATGGGATTAAATTATTGGATACCGCCTGTGTAAATTCCAGTTCAAAGATTCTTTGTTTAATGAACTAGCCATAAGCGCAAGCGCAAGCAATATTCTGTTTACTCAAAGCCTATCTCTGTATACCTATTGTTATCTCATTTGATTCATTTTAAGTTTCACCAACAACTGGTTAGACTTATGTTGTGGCATGTATATTGTTGTTGCAGTCTGTTCAAATCACGTGATCTAAATTTTTGAAGCATTAGTCATATAAACTCATAAAAAGAGCTGCTGCTTTCACCGACCTTAGTTTGAAAATGGAAGCCGTCAGCGATAGTCAATTCCTATGTGAGTATTGTGGTGTGCTGATTTCTACCTGGAATAACGTTTTGCGGCATCAACGGGAACAACACAGTCAGCAGAAAATCCATGTTTGTGATATTTGTCAACGGACATTTACGAGAAAGGACAACGCTAAAAAGCATAGACGTATTCACGAACGTCCTCCATCCGTAAGTAACTGTGAAAAAATCGAAAGTGAAAACTCTAACTTTCCTCCTACTAAACGACTATGCAGAAGCGACAGTGCATTGCCAACCTTTCATTTTCATCAACGTTCAGCTCTGAATAGAGCTGTCACTGTCTTTACATTAGAAACCGAAGAAGAAATTGTGGATCCTGAACGATTCCTTTATTCTGCCCAGCAAAGACTACTTACTTACATTGAACAACAATTACGTGCACACAACGGACTTAAAATATGGTTATGCATGAAAATTCGGTTCGTTCGCGCTTCCGATGAACGCGATACCATGGAAGCCTATTTCAACTGCAAAGCAAGAGTTATTCTGCCAGGCGAAGTGATTATTGATGAACTAAGAATTATGTTTTCAGAAATGCTAGTCAACATTGAAAATTTTCTAAAAAATGGATCAGGTTGGATTATTGACGTCATTTTACAATTAGATTTACATTGTGCTAGATATCGTCCCATCCGTGGAACATCGTATATTGCAACTCCAGCAGCAGTTGCAAACACGAAATCCGTCATTAATGTTAAAAACGAAGACAATCAGTGTTTCAAATGGGCTGTCCTGTCAGCATTGCATCCGGCAGATAATAATCCGCAAAGAATTAGTAATTACATCTGTCATTCAGATGCTTTGGACTTTACTGGAATTGAATTCCCAGTTTCAGTTAGAGACATTCCTAGATTTGAACGTATGAACAACTTAACAATCAACGTTTACATTTTAAGTGATGGTAATATTGCTCCTCTCTACATTTCCAAGCTTAGTGGTACTCAGCATATAAACCTGCTTTTGTTGAAAGCAGGTTCTCGACAGCATTATTGTTGGATTAAAAACTTGGATAGATTGTTGTCAAAAGAGAGGAGTCATGCGAACAAAAAATATTTTTGCCACCGTTGCTTGGTACCCTGCTACAGCAAGGACAAACTTGACGAGCATTTAAAGCTTTGCATCAAACAGGAGGCTACTCGGGTTATTATGCCTGAAGACAAATGGCTGCGTTTCAAAAACTTACATAAAATGCAAAGAGCTCCATTCGTTATTTATGCCGACTTTGAATGCTTGCTCGAGGAAATACCTCATAAATCAACGAAATCATTTACTCAAGCATATCAAAAACACGTTCCTTGTGGATATGGAATGTTGGATATCTTGGATTGTTGCGGAAACGACAAACAAGTTGGTAATCCAGCTGTATATCGTGGTAGAGACTGTCTTGACAGATTTTTGTCCAGGCTAATTGAAAAATGTGAGCAATATCAATCTCTTTACTGTGACAAACAGTCCATATCAATGACTTTCGATGAAGAGCAGCTTCATAAACACGCATCTAATTGCTACCTTTGTGGAACTAAGTTACTTAAACCTGGTGTAAAAGATCACTGTCATCTTTGCGGTAGATATCGTGGTGCAGCACACTCTGAATGTAACATTGGCTATCGTTTAGATCGTACTATTGTTGTCGTCATGCATAACCTGCGACGATATGATGGTCATTTAATAATGCAACAAATTGGAATAATTGCAAACAACTATAAGTTAGAGTTGGAGTGTATTCCGAAAGGCATGGAGGACTATCTGTCTTTCACGTTGAGGAAGAAGCGCGAAGCTGATTGTCCTGGGTGGGCTATTAAATTTGTTGATAGCTATCAGCTAATGACCAGTTCCTTAGATACTTTGACAGTTAATCTTCGTAAAGACGGGATCGAAAAGTTCAAGAATATGGCCTTAAACTTTTCCGGCTGTAAGTTAGACTTGTTGCTTCGAAAAGGTGTTTATCCTTATGAATACATGGACAATTGGGATAGATTCCATGAGAAACAATTACCAGCTAAAAATTGCTTTTATAGCAATATCGCTGACAAAAGTATTAGCGATGCTGATTATGAGCATGCTAAGACAGTTTGGAAAGAGTTTAAGCTAACTAACCTTGGAGAATACCATGACCTATATCTTTTAACAGACGTTTTGTTGCTAGCTGACATATTCGAAAGTTTTCGAATGTTTGCACTCGAACATTACGGATTGGACCCAGCTCATTACTATACGCTTCCTTCATTTGGTTGGGATGCATGTCTTAAGATGACTAATGTGAAACTTGAGCTACTGCAGGATCCGAACATGTATCTCTTTTTTGAAAATGGAATTAGAGGAGGTATTTCCGTTATCAGTCATCGATATGCGTCAGCAAATAATCCTCTCCTTTCTAACTACAACCCTGACGAACCCAATTCATGGATTATTTATATGGATGCAAACAACCTGTATGGTTGGACAATGGTTCAACACCTGCCAGTGTCAGACTTCGAGTGGTTTGATAATTTTGAATCCATCGATTGGTTAAATCAGAACATGCAGCAAGATTCTGGCTATGTGCTTGAAGTGGATTTAGATTATCCAGAGGTGCTTCATAACGATCACAATTCGTATCCTCTAGCGCCTGAAAAAATTATTATCGCTGATGATATGTTATCTCCATATGCTTCAAATATAAAGCAAAACCAACAAGTGTGTTCAGGAAAGATCGCGAAACTGGTACCTAATTTATTTTCAAAGAAGAATTATATTGTGCACTATATGAATTTGCGACAGTATCTTGAATTAGGAATGAAGATTACACAAATACATCGTGTTCTTAAATTTCATCAAAAGCCATGGATGAGACCATATATTCTATTCAATACAGAAAAACGAAAAAAGGCAACCAGTGATTTCGAAAAGGACATGTACAAGCTACTCAATAATGCTGTTTTTGGAAAGACAATGGAGAATGTACGCGGTTATCAATACGTGAAGTTGATTACGAACGAGGCTAAACATGATAAGGTCGTGGCAAACCCCAGATACAATCGCTCCAGCATTTTTTCCAAATCTCTCGTAGCTGCATCCATGAAGCGAGTAACAGTGGAGCTTTGCAAGCCCATATACGTCGGATTCACTGTACTTGATCTATCTAAGCATTTAATGTATGATTTTCATTACAATTACATTGTGAATAAATATGGAGAATCTGCGAAGCTTCTGTTCACTGATACGGACAGTTTATGCTATCATATTATCACAGACAACATTTACGAAGACATGAAAAATGATTTGAACGTATTTGACACTAGCGACTATCCGTCTGAGCATCCTCTGTTTTCCCTAACAAATAAAAAAGTTTTGGGAAAAATGAAGGATGAAACTGCAGGATGTCCAATTGAAAAATTTTGTGGTATTAGAGCTAAAGCTTATGCTTTTGTCTGTAACGGTGCGGAAAAAAAGAAACTAAAAGGTATTAAAAAATCAGTGGTCTCAAGGGGGATTCATTTTTCAGACTATGTTTCTGTATTATTTAACAGCTCACGTATGCGCCACAGCATGAACTTTATTCGAAGCAACAAACACTTGTTATATTCTGTTCAGGTTAACAAACAAAGTTTATCAGCTTTCGATGATAAACGCTATTTGCTTGATAATGGAATTGATAGTTATGCTTATGGACATTATAAAATAAAAGATATGTAGTCAGCTGATTTTAGAAATAGTTAGGGTTTGATAGAAGTAGCAAAGGGCCTTCCCGCAGTGCTGTCGTTAAGGCTTGACTGAACTACTCTGCTGAAGGATTATCCAGGAGCTCTTAATTTCTAGGATCCACTTTTGAACTAGGAGCAAGTAGGATTACCTTAGATTTGAACTAGAATGTAATCCTATTTTGTGCCAGAATCATCATTTTATATCTACTGAAGGCCTTACGAGAAAAACTTAGATTTACGTTGGGCAAATCTGCCCAACGTAAATCCTGTTGCTGCTTTTTTAATTCTCTAGCTATGTACATACCTATGAATGCAGGTCATAGCATTGATTATATTTTATTTATATAGTTTTGTCAAGCTGATTTGGTAAAGCTTCACCAACTTTTGCAGTACATTATTTGAGATTTCAATTTTCACTTAAAGAATCTACTTCTTAAAAATTAGATATTATATATATATTTGTTACAATAAAAGTCTTCATGTAGTAAGAAAAACGTGAGTAAATTAGGTATTTTTATGTAGTTGCACACTTTTTTCTGAAAAATAGCAAAAATTTTTGGAGAGGTGTGTAACGTCACACACAAGCCGTCGGCGAAAAAAAAACACTGGTTTTTTCGTAAAAAACACAGCAGCCACCCCACCCCACCCCATATATGCTATCCTCAAAACACACAAACAATGGTTAATTCGCGCCGACGGCGCGAAAATTTTTGTTTTTTTCCGCTTTTCCGTCCTTTCTGCATCTTCATTTTTCAGACCTTCGAAACCTAACAGGGGGGAGGGCAACCGCCCCCCCCGCCCCCCCCTTGGGTGCGCCCCTGTGCGTAGTATAGAATGTATATATATTATAATCATTTTTCAGAGTCTTCACTATGCAGATTTTTGTGAAAACGTTGACTGGGAAAACAATTACTTTGGAAGTTGAGCCTTCTGACACTATTGAAAATGTGAAAGCAAAGATTCAGGATAAAGAAGGTACGTTGGATTAAATAACACCGCTGCACCGGATCAGTACACTAATGGTCCAGGCTTGCTTATTTTTATTCTTGTGTCATGAGGGGTTTAATCGGAAAGTATGGACGTTGTTGAAAATTGGTGAAGATGAAAAATATGAAAATTCATTGAAAAGTCCGGCCGTGGAATGCTTTTAAAGTTCATTATATTTTAAACACTAAATTTTTGTAATCTTTTGGTTATGGGAAATTTCATAAGATGAGGTAAGCAGGGTTGCTTTCAGCCAAAAGCCGAGACTTGGACAGTCTCGGTCTCACCCATCGAAAAGTCTCAGTTTTGGACCGAGACCGGAAATTTTTGAAGACGTCAAATTTCAGCGAAATTCTAAATCAAAGTTATGAAAACTAACTAACGAGGTGCGGAAGCTGTATATTCACCGGTGTATATTGGGATGCGCACCCTATAAGGGCCATCGCCTGATATTCGCAAAAGCGGATGCGATAAATTTTTTGGCCCCCAAAATGTCTTACCAATCAGGACACTATGCTCTCTTAGAAAACTCCTAGGGTAGAAAAAGCCTTGAAGCATAGAGTTTATCATAGCAGACGACTTTGTATAATATGAGTGCATTTTTCACGGTTTCAATAACTATGTTTTCACTTATACCAGTAGTACTAACTAAAGATGAAAGCAAGCGTAGAAGTGAACAAACAGGAACAATTCCGAAAAAGCCGGGAAATTTTGATTACTAAAATATATATATAGAATTCTATATGAAATTTCTGAATATTTGCAGCAGATGAGCGATAGAGACCAAAGAGTGGGGCGTCGCTTCCTCCTTTCTTCGCCAACTAACTGGGCTTATTCTAGGGAATTTTTCTTGGGGGGGGCTCTTTGGGGGGAGGGCCCTCGGGGGGCGAGTCATTCTTGGGGGGGGGGGGCGAAAATTTGTCAAAATTTTTCTAAAAACATGCTAAAAATAGCGCTATTTTTATAGTAATCGCCAAAAAGTTCGTTTTTAGTGCAAAAATAGTGCTTAAATAGGCAAAAATCGACTAAAAATCTCCGGCGAAGCCGGAAAATTTTGAAAATTTGGCCTTCTCAGCGATTTTTTCAGGGTACCAAAAGGGGCACCCAGTTTTTTTGGGGGGGAAGGGTGTTTATGGGGGGGGGCACCCCCCCCCCCCCCCAAGAATAAGCCCAGACTAAAGTATATATATAAATTCAGCCATACGTACTAATGTTTCGGCACATTGGTTGACAGATCTCGTGCCAACAAGTGTTCCATGCTGGTGCTTTTTCTCACAATTGGTCCGTCCCGATTATTTCCACTTGTGTGATTATGTGTTTTGCATGTTGTAGGTATCCCACCGGACCAGCAGCGTCTCATTTTTGCTGGAAAACAATTAGAAGATGGGCGAACCTTGTCCGATTATAATATTCAGAAGGGTACGTTTTGGGTTTTCTTGCCTTGGTATTTATTACGGATCGTGGCTTTTTATCTTATGTGTATTGACAGGGCCTCTAGAATTAAATTTTCCTTTGGAAATGTTCAGAGCAAACGGGAATCTACTTGTTTCTACTTGCTAGATATGGTGGCCACCAGGATTTACTTTTGAAGAAATTTTGAAAACTGTTGAAATGGTGTTTATATCATGACTGACTATAATTGAATTTTATTGTAGAGTCCACTCTGCATTTGGTGTTGCGTTTACGTGGTGGTATCATTGAACCTAGTTTGAGAATGTTGGCCCAGAAGTACAACTGTGACAAACAAATTTGTCGAAAGTGAGCACACGTGTTTTCTTTTAGTCTATCTATACATAATATGAAAATTGTATAAGCATGATATTTGCCTTTCGCATTTTTTATGCCAGTGCCTGGGTCGCTTCTACTGGGGGATGATCGCCTCTAATTGTTATGATCATAATACAGCATTACCTGTCTGGCACGGCCAGTTATTGTACACTCTGTCTGATCATTTCGTATGCGTATAAGATGGAGGATTCAGGCGTGCTGGCTGACCCTGGAAATCAGCCAAAACTGGTTGTCAATTGGTCACAGCAAGACATTTCAAATGAGTACATTTGTAGTTATTTTAACCAGAAGTTATAAGCAGATTATCGCCTCTAATTATTATGATCATAAGACATCATGACCTGTCTGGCACAACCATTTAACATATCTGTCCGATCATTTCGTATGCGAAACCGCCGGTAAGACGGAGGATTCGGGCGTGCAGGCTGCATGTGACATTCAGTGAAAACTGGTGGTCATTTGGTCACAGCATGACATTTCAAATGAGTATATACATATTTTATAGTTATAGTTATTTTAACCGGAAGTCATAAGCAGATTAACACTTCTAAAAATTCTAATTTGATGTTGTGTTTTGTCTGTGACATTTCGCTAAACCGGCAGCTTAACTTATTTTACTTCTGCCAATTAAGGTGTTACGCCCGTTTGCCTCCAAGAGCTACTAATTGTCGCAAGAAGAAGTGTGGTCATTCAAATGATTTGCGTCCCAAGAAGAAGCTGAAGTAAACGGCGAAGTTTCAGTGGAAAACTGTTGCGTTAATTTTAAATACTGTTGTTAATTTTGTTGAAGATATTGTTCTGAAATAAATTTTGTGGTTTGGTGTTTAAAATGTTGACACCGAATGCAATACGGTGTTCCATGCCGTATGTTAACAGAGCAGTTATCCTGCAATAGGAACTTTTAGGCCAGATAGGTCCAGTCCCATTCAGCACTACTCGCTATTCTTGACAAATCAGAAATTTTGCAGGATTAATTACAGGGCTGCCGCGGTTCCTTTTTTCCTTTTTTTTCGAGGTCGTCCTTTTTTTCCTTTTTTCTGCAAAAATTCCTTTTATTTCCTTTTTTCCAAAAATTTTCTGAAAGTCGACAAAAATGTGCCTAAAATTTAGTTTTACGGTGGTATATATATAATTTCCAAAAATTTTCCGGCTTCGCCGGAATATTGTTTACTTTGTTTTTCAGTTTTATTGTAGTTAATTATACGTATTAATAGCTAAATCTACATACATTTTTAATTAATATGATTTTATAGCGTAATCTGCAAGTCATACGAAATTAGATTTATAGAAATTTGTTGCTTTTCGTTTTGTTTTCTTAAAAAACATGAGTTTAATTTTGGCTAGATATACTTATATATACTTGTGTATGTATACACGCAATCTTTTAGTTCTACCCCCACCCGGAATTTTTGGAGAGAAAGCAAAAATCTATCTATTTTCAAAGATAAAATAACAAACAGAAAATTTCTGTTACTGCGGCGCCTCTCTATTTCAATTTTTAAAAAAATTATGCACCGCACCTGCAGATCTCTCGATTTCTCTCAGTTGTAAAATTTTCACGCATGGCGGCATCGATCTTTCTTATCTAAATTTTTAAAATTTTTCGCACCTCCAGAGCTTTTATATCTCAGTTTTTAAACATTTCTGAGCCTGCTCTACCTTTCTATTTCCATTTTAGAAATTTTCGCGTTTTTCGATGCGAATTTTTAATTTCCATCTGCAGGGTTTTGCATCTCAATTTAGTTTTAAACTTTTAAACTACGTATATATTCCGATAAACTGCAAAACTAAGCTTTCGTATTTCAAATCTTTTTAAATATTGCCGTTACAGATTATTCATAATTTCAAAAAATTCCTCAACCTATATATGTCAATATTTTTAAAGGTCTCAATTGCGGATTTTTCCATAACGTCGAAAACTTTCTCAAACTTTTTCCAAGGGTTTTAAAGGTTTCCACTACAGAATTTTATATCAAATTTTTCATATTCTGCGAGCAATATTTTTTTAGGCTCGACGTTTTCAAAATCTTGATAGAAGGTGTATATATATACAAATTTCTAAAAATTCTATAAGTTTCTTAAGGGCCTCCAGCCCCCTGACCATGAGCTTAGCATTTCTACTTTATTCTATTTCCATTCATATATATAAATGCTTTCTTATTTCCTGGTACAAAGCTAAACTTTAGATTAGTGGAATCTGGAGAAGGCCTATTTCTTCATTAAAAAGCGTTGAAGGTTCCATAGTCGATTCAGTTTCTGAAGTGCTGTGCCGCCAAATCTCGCTGTTTTAACCCAGTTATAAGCTACTTGAAGCTAAAATAACCGAATTGTTGCTCTGCGGAAAATAGCTCGGATGAACTATTTTATATCAGGTCGAATTGCTTTGTTTGTTTCTTTTCGTCAAATTTTGGTATTTAAAGCATAGATTCTCCAAAACCTGCTCTTAAGGTGTTCTCAATTTAAACTTTAAAACTTCAAATTTTTACGAAGCTAGATAGTAATTATATAAAAACTTACGTATACGTATCTGGGTTTGTTTTAGGCGAAAACAAGGGGTGGGGGGGGAATAAAATGGGCTAAAATTGCTAAAAATAAAGTAAAAATAGCCTGTTTTCTATGTGTATAGCAATAGCTAAGCTAAGAATTGCTCAAAAATTAAGTTTTAACCAAAATATACTATTTTTGATCAAAAAATTCCGGCGAGGCCGGAAAATTTTTGAAAAGTTTGACTAAAAGTCCTTAATATGTGGCAATTTCTAGGCATCCTAGGGCGAGTGGGTGGGAAGCCCAAAAAGTGGGGGGGGCGCCGCGCCCCCATTCCCACTAAAGTAAACTCAGCGTATACATACAGGTCAAGTGGGTCAGGTGCAGATACAGGGGCGCCTTCCTGTTTGCCATTTGAGGGTCGGAAGAATTAAGGTAAAAATACACAAAGGGTACAACATTAACAAATTTCACGCCTTCGGCGAATATTTTCTATTTCATAATAGCATATTTACTGTGATCAAGAAGACGAAGCTTGAAACGCGTCGATATTTGCAGTTTAAATAGCGTTTTGCTTAAATTCTCAAATTCTTGCTTAAAACCGTATATATGTAAATGTTTCAAAACGAAAAAAATTTAACGATTTAATGACCGGTTTCATTTTAAAAACTAAGACTCTTCATCTCGGTTCTGCCCTTGTCTTCCCCCGCAAGAAAAGTCGGCCCCTGCGTCTATGAAATCTTCGATCTGCCAATATCGTAGATGCATGCTTGCACCACTTATGGCAATATCACCTTCAGTTAACTGAGAACAGTTGAAAAGCAGAAAACTGTGTGAAAATGTAGCTTAGTCTGTATATATACGTAGTTTTAATCAGTAACGCTGTTAATTTATCTCTGAAAATTCCTTTTATTTCCTATTTTTTGCCGGACAAATTCCTTTTTTTTCCTTTTTTTCGAGTGCGAAATTCCTTTTTTATTTCCTTTTTTCTGAGATAGGTCGCGCGGCAGCCCTGTAATTGGAGGCAGCCTCTCTTCATCTGGCATTACGTACCTACATGTCTCTCACCACGCTGCTTTCTCCTTTCCACCCAATGGGTGGATACCTATCCTATCTACTTAGAAATTTGGACTCAGCACAGGGGAGTAATCTTGAAGCTGATGAGCTGCTCTTGTTGGTAAAGTAGGTATATAATAGGTACTCAGGCCCGCACCCAGGATTTTGGAAAGGGGGGGGGTCCAAGGTAAAACGCAAAGGGGGGTCTGGGGGGCTAGTTGAAACGCATTTCAATTGATTTTCAATACGGGGATTCTAAAAACCTAAAGCTGCAACTAGTATGTCGGTACGCCACTGACGACGCCCGCCGAATACTAGTATCAGTCTCGCAGAGTGGTCAGCGAATGAATGCACCTCCTAACTTGTATGACTGTGGCTGTAGCACATCATAATGGATGCTTTCATCTTTGTTACCTCTAGAAACCCCAGTTTTCTCGAGTAGCATCCAAAAACACCATATGCAGGCAATAGACAATGCTCCTCAGCAACATGTCTAAACTTTCTTTTCTTAAAGATACACTGTTAAAACTAAATTATCACTATTCCAATTGCAGACACCCATTTCTATCTGTCCTTTCTTCCTTCGAAGAATTTTTGCATTTTTGCCCAATAACAGTACATTGGACGTTTATTTCGAGCAAGAAGGTAATTATGGCGCCGAAGGCGCAAAAATTTTTTTAAAAATAGCTGTTTTTGCCCTAAAAATTTTCCATTTTGGCATCCCAAAAGGGCGAGTCGAGACCCCTTGAACCCCCCTTGGGTGCGGCCTTGTAGGTACTACACAGAAATTATTTTTGTTTAAGACTGTCGACAGTGCTGTTAGCACATTGAGACCAGGCTGGTGCTGTTTTCTTGTTCGAAGAGCCAAAGTCGAAGCAGAAAAATTGGGGCTGCTGAAGTCCGCTTTCCCTGAAGCATTTACTCTTACAATTGAGGAGACGTTTGGTCTGCCTAGCTTTCAGCTGTTTCCAGAATGCCATTGCACTGTCGAATCTGCTGACAGTGGGAAACAAACTCCGACCAGTTCCAAAAAATCAAAATTCCTTAGGCAGGTAACATTTTTCATTTATATTTTCTTGTGTCTTTTTATTGTGCTGTGTATGGCGCTGCGTACTTTCGTGCTATCTCTTGCAGCTTTAATACTTTACGGACGAACCTTTCCGTGTTTGTTGTACTTTCCACTGCTTCCGTTTCGATTCAAGATGAGAAACTTGGATTTTGGCATTATATTACAATTAAAATTACCGCACTATACGTATTAAGAGCAGAGTACACGCAGAGTACACGTATGCACAAGTGTGCTTTTTTTCTTTCACAGCGACTGAGCTATTTCTAATACCCAGTACGTACATCAAGAAAATGAGGTAAACGCGGGCTAGCAGGCGGATCCACGAAGGATACAAGTGTTATTCCTGAAGAAATAATGAAAACGCCTGCCTTCATTTACTAATGCAAAGCCTTAGTTCTAAATAGAAGAGAGTCAGTGGGCCCTGGGTAAGCTCCTTGGTTAAGAGCACTCGCGAATTGTATATTGTATTATTGTTTTTGTAGCATTGTTGTATTGCATAAACTATTAAAAGATTAAACTTTGCCCGCTTTCTGAAGAGGCAGTGGTAGTGTTGTTTCAGTAACTGAATTTAGATTTAGTTTCAGTTTCAATAGGGAACACAAAGAATAATAGTTTCAGTCCGGCAACACAAAATAGTTTCAGGTTTAAGTTTCAGGCGGAGTTTCAGTTTCAGGTCATTCAGAAAAGTGCAGCTCCTAGCATTCAGAAATCATAAAAAGCATAAATTTATGATTATTTAGGCTACCATTAACGAAATAGGGGCTTAAAACCTTCAAAACTTCATGTTTTGAGAAAAGACTGAAACTGCTTTCAGTTTGAGTTCCAGGTGTCTTTGCTCGAACTAGAGTCAGTTTCAGTCGGCGGCCTAAAATAGTTTCAGATTCAGTGCCTGAAATGTAGCGCTTCTACCAGGGCTGGTGGATCAGGAAGAAACCAAGGACAAGCCCGAACGGGAGGCGTCAGGCACCCTCGTACCCACGAAACCAGGACCTAGAAGAGAGAAGGGAAGAGGGAGGTTCAGCTTTTCATTCAGGATTGAAAGTAAAGAATTGGTCCCGCCGGGGATCGAACCACGGCCCTTCTGACTCCGGAGCAGACATGCTAAACCACTACACCACGGGACCATCAGCTGAACTCCCATAGCAGGCTTATCAATCTTTCCTATGCCTGCTTCCCTTACATCTCCCCCGGGTTTCAATTAAGACGCGTCCCGCGGCTTACTCAACTCGGAATCGAACCGAGAGCGCATCCAGCGCAGGGCATTCTGAGCCCAAGGGATCCGTGCTCCCCCGACACACGTTCCAGACCCCTTTAGATCCAACCATCCAGAAGCAACTACTGGGGGACCGGAGACAGGAGTCCAATCCGGGTCCTGAGGCAGCCTCGCCACATGTAGTAGAGTGGGTGCCGTCGGGGCGGCACCGTGCACGCATGTTCGTAGAGGTTCCTGTAATTCGCAGTCCTCGTTAGAACTTCCGTTTGGACTGCGGCGCCTTTTTCGCCGTAGTCGTAATGCAACAGCTCTCGTAGTAACCTTTCTTTTGTTTCTTGCCCAAACACTGAATTTTGGCCAGTGCTGTGGTATATTCAATAAAATATTACGGCGAATATTAGTCGGGCAGCAGTGCAAGATTAGGAAACTGAATGTCACATATGTACACACTAGGAAGACCCATAGTTGCCATGGACTAACTGCAAATCCATGTAGGAATCCGAAAAATCCTTTTTGCATAATTCCGTTGACTACGCTTTGCGCTGCCTGCTGAGGCGTATCCCCAGCTGTGCGGTCGCTTAGTGCGTTTAGGATTCGTTGTTGGTGTTGGAGCCCACCAATAATTTCATTCAGGCCTATTTCAGAAGTTATTTCTGAAAAGTTATACATCACAATCTGACTAAAAATAGTCGGTTGGAATCCCCACGGCTCGGTGGAATTCCAAGAAAAAGCCCTTATGTCAGGGATGTGTTGTAACGGAGCTAAGTCACCAGATTCGCTTTGGTACATATACATTTTACCGTGGACTTGAACAGGTATTTCTCTGTTAAGACGACAGTCTACTGGATACGGCTTCTTATGCACAATATTAGTAACTGGGTCCATGTAGGCCGTATATTCTTGTGAGTTGAGAAGAAATTTTATAGGTATTTCCATGCTGCATGTTTGATTCATTGGATCAAAGTGATATAGTCCACTTTCTAGTTCTTGACAAGGCCATGTGGATATCACGTGACCTCCCGCTCTGGCAACAATATCATTCCGGCCGAGTATGGCGCGCATGGCTAGTGTAGGGTTTGCGAGCATGTCTGCTTTCAATACTTCCATAATAGTTGCCATAGACCGGCATGCTGCGTTCATAGCCTGCTTAAATGCAAAGTTTAGGTTTTTGTGGGTTTTGAATTCCTGAGACTGTAAGGACGCAGCTAGTACGTCGGTCGTAACTATCCCATGTTGAGCAGCCCATGCTTTAAGGTCTCGGCTGGAGATAGATTCAGTATTCGGAATATAGTCTTGGAACTTTGTCTGGTTCGTCGCAGTCGTGTCTCTGCGACTCCTAGACTCATTCCGCATGATGCGAACAGGAATTCCCTGATCACTAAGGAAAATATGCTTTCCTTCGCAGTCAGTGGCATGTTTACCTGTGCGGAAGGTAAGGGCTAGAAGGTCGCTATCAGCTAACCAGTTTGTGTCCCACATTTCTCCACTTAACGTTTGCCATTCTAGGAATTCGCATTTTTCACTACTGTTTGGTTCCCACAAAAGGTAGCTTCCATCACGTAGCTGACATCCGCCAGTACGATAGTCGCAGTGTTCTACCCAACCTGCAGTAGACTCCATTGTTTCGCTGCTATGACGTTTGTAAACGTATGCTTCATACATAAAGCAGTTTGTTGCGGTATAGCTATGCCATCTGCAACAGTCGATGCCACCGCCTGACCATTCAAAATTGACTTTATTGTCAGTTTGCCAGAGCCCGCCCTTTTGAATTAGTGGGCCAGCATCACATTGGTGGAAGCGACGCATAGCTTCACATTCTGCCCCAGTTACACGTATGTCGTGCTTTTCCTCTTCCTTTAAGTGATAGTTCGCAAAGAAATATGTGAAAGTTTTCACTGTTTGTTTCACAATAGCGCATTTCCAGGCTTTTGATTTGTACTTTACGTAGTTTCGCTTGTAAAGCGTGAGCCGAGTCTTATGGATACGCGTTTCAGCGGCTGGTACGTTAGGGTTACAATACAAACGACCAGGCAATTGCCAAAGAGCTCTGCCTTGTTCAGTTTGACAGATCATAGGACCGCTTGATAGCTCTGCAACGCTCTGGACGGATGATGAAAGTGGAAAGAAACAGCTGGCTAGAAGAACTAGAAGCCAAAATCTTGAGTTTGGACAGACAGGTGGATTTGGCTTTTCTAGCTGTGTTGCCGGTCGTGTAGTCACCTTAGTAACTGTGGGTTTGACATCCTTTCGCTTTCTTCTTGTTGCTGTCGTCTTGGGTAGAATCAACGGATTTCGGCGTTTTGCCTCTGTAGGTGTAGTAAGGCCGCTTACTGTCGTGACGTTACCCACAAAGTTAAGATATTGTTGCTGTACAAGTTGGTTATTTTGTTCCGAAATCATTCTGATGGTCTCTCTTAACTCAGTAATCTCAGGCAACGGATCAGCAGAAGCGGGCAGAATCTCACCCTCGGTAGCTGAAACTGCATAGGTAGTATTGTTCCGACCATTATTGCCGTTGTGATAAGCGTGGTTGAATAGATTATGATATCATCTAGATAACATAGACAGAATTTGCTTTGTAATCCGCTTAATACTAAGTTCATTAGGCGTTGGAATGTAGCTGGAGCATTGGTCAAATCGAATGGCATGACGTTATACTGGAATAGACCTTCTTCACATATGAATGCGGTCTTTTCCTTGTCCTTGTTGCTCATTTGTACATTATAGTAACCCGATTGTAGGGCTAAAGTACTGAAGTATGATGCATTGCCTAGCGAATTGAGTAGATCCTCAATGCACGGCAGTGGAAATACATCCCTTTTTGTAATTGCATTAATTTTTCTGAAGTCAACACAGATCCGTACAGTTCCGTCTTTCTTAGCTACCAGCACAATGGGTGAGGCCCACGGTGACGAGCTTGGCTCAATAATATTGTGTTTGAGCCAGTCCTGTAGCTTTTGTCGTACGGTTGACCTTAATGACACTGGGGTCCGGTAAGGACGTTGATAAATTCGAGGATGATTTTCAGTATCTATATTGTGCTTTATAGCAGTGGCACACCCAATGTCATTATCGTCCTTCGCAAAGACATCTCTAAATTGTTTTAGCAAGGTGAATAACTTAGTCTGCTCGGGCTCTGTCAAGTTACTGTTGGACAAATCGATGTCTGTTAAAGAGTCGATATCGTTATTAGGAATATCTGCATAGTCGCTTAGTTTTTGCGAATTTTCATGATATATTGTGCATACGGTAACCGTTCCTATATTTGTATTTTTGTATAGTTTTATAGGCGCAGCACTAGTGTTTAATACTCGTATCGGAACATTGTTCCCGTCTCTGACTAGGCTTTTGGCAATATATAAGCCTGTAGCGCCTTCTACTCTTGTATTTGGCTCAAACAATCCTCCAACCTTGTTATTGGAGGCGGTGCAAGCAAAAGTTACTTGGGTGCGTGGGGGAATAAGAATGTCCTCATTCACGGTTACCCTCGTGGTTCGTGATTGCTCGGGGAGGTCTTTATTCGTAAGGAAACTGATTGCTTCAGATTCCAAATCGATAGTGAAAGCTCCAAGCCTGCGTAGTATATCGGCTCCCATTATGCAAGGATGGGGAGCCTTGTCCACTATGTAGGCGGGATGTATGAGCTGCTTAGAACCAATTGTAATTGTTATTTCTGTTTCCCCAGTCAGGTTTAAGGGATGTCCGGTCATGCTTGTTGCTGAAATAGAGTGGGGTTTTATTACCAAACCGTTAGTTGTAGAGTTAGTGCTATCATAGGTAAGCTTATCAATTATAGTGATTGTAGACCCAGTGTCTATTAAGGCTTTGACAGGTCTTCCATTCAGAAGTACAGGTATTGTCGGCACAAAAGTTTTAGTTTCCGTCGCGATCTGGGAAACAGTCTCAGGATATAAGGACCGGTTTGATCGCGGGTGATTTTCAATTGGGGCTTGTGTTTCCCCAGTGAACGTAGTTAGCGATGGCGTAACTTGAGTACATCGTTCATTATTCAGAGTATCGTTGGAGTATAGTAAGTTTTGGTTAGCAGTTTCTGGGTTGATAACTTCACTGTCCGATTGGAATTGTCCTGTTACGAGTATGGGCACTTGGACAGGCGTAGGTAGTCGCCTGCCAAGGGTAGACACATGTAGTAGGTACCAGGGCTGGTGGATCAGGAAGAAACCAAGGACAAGCCCGAACGGGAGGCGTCAGGCACCCTCGTACCCACGAAACTCCCGTATCGTACCCACGTATCTCGGTGGAACCTCCAAAAATGTAACAGTGTGTTCTCACTAAACTGTAATAGTGGGTTGCCTCTATGGTTGGGCGTTCCCCGCTGGTTGTATCCAGGAGCTGGTCTTTGCCCAGTTGTAGAACGGGAATTTGGGATGTTAGCTCCCCTGTCCCTCTGACGTTTGCGACAGTTTATGACGTAGTGTCCTGGTTTCTTACAATAATTACAGATAACTCTGCTGTCTGTAGTCCATTGTCGCCCTGGTGGGCGTTGATCACCTCGTTCGGACCGTTGGGCTGTAGGTTTGTTATTATTGTTGGCCAGAACCCCTTGCATGTATCCGTTCTGCCTCTGCTGATCAAATGAGAATTTTTGAAACTGTTCTTGAAGTGCTTTCATTGACTTTTTAAGCTCAGTTAGTTCCGTGTCTGCGCTAGTGTAGAGCGTCTGAGCTTTTGAAGTAGCAGCTGGAGTGCCAGTGGGTCCTAGTCCTGCTGTTAAGTACTCTCCAGCTTCAACCAACTTAGCATATTTCAATGCTTCCTCAAAGTTGGACGGTTCTTTTGACATAACCAATCTGCCATAGTGTGGGAGCAACCCGGCGATAAAGAATTCCATCATCAGTTTGTCCTGATGAGACTGATCGAAACTAGGATAAGCTCCTTTTACGAGCTTCTTGATACTGGCAGCAAAGTCTGCTACGCGTTCTTGCAGTTGCTGGGTTCTTTTGTGCAACTGTGCACTTCGGAACCTTGTCATTTCAGCAGGTTCCAAGGATTCTTTAAGAGCCTTGGTCAGAGCTGCGTAATTAGTCTTAGTAGGTAAGTCCAGTGTGGCGTAAATGTCTCTTGCTTGATCTTGCAAGCAGACCGGTAGCATACGAGCTTTCTCGTCAACAGTCCAGCCATTTGCTGTACTGACAATTTCGAAGGAGTCTATGAAGTCCTTCCAGCTCTCTTGGGCTTGGCCCGAATATCTTAGCCCCAATAGGCTAGTAACACCATGCATGCCTTGTACGGCTTGCTTAAAATGCGCAGGTAAATTCTGCAGAGCTGATTGTAGTCCTGAAAAATCAGGTACTGCCATTGTCGGATCAGGATGCGTAAGATCAGGATAAAGAGCTGATAATAGATCCGATGTATCGTCGACGTCCCTTTGGGAAAACCCAGAAAAACTTAAATCAGAACTGTCGGAATCAGTAGGTTCCGTTTTGATGATTGCTTGAACGCGACGTGTCAACTCTCCGTGTCTTTGTCTTCCAGCGTCAATTAACTGCTGGGCTGTAGCAGTGAAATCCTGACTACTCTGTAAGCTTCGCTCAGTGGCGGGGTCACTAGGTTCAGTCTGAGTAGAGCGAACCTTATTTCTGTTACCACTTGTAGAGGGTACAGCTGTGTCAGAGGGTTCCTCCTTAGGAGTTTTACCTAACACTTCGGATACTTGCTTGGATCCGGTAGCTTGTATCGTACTGTTGTCCGAACCTCTAGGCTGTTGTGCCGAGTCCACAGTTCAAGCTTCGGGTGTATACCTCACAAAGCGACAAAGGATCTCGGTGGAACCTCCAAAAATGTAACAGTGTGTTCTCACTAAACTGTAATAGTGGGTTGTTACTTTGCAGTAAGTCGTGCTGTGTGTTTGTACTTAATAAAAGTTATCGTGACTATAGTTATCCTACTGACTAGAACTGCCGTCTAGAACTCAGACGAGATATTCCTACGAGCCAACTGCCGTAGAAGAGACTTACAGTCTAAGACAGTACTACGTTATCTATAAACAAGTAGATAATACATAACTCCCTATCCGAAGTTGGGATAGGAGGCCGAACGGCTACTGGACTAATAGCTAACCAAAATTCCTGACGATAGCTAAACGATATTTACGTATCATAGTGACAACCCACTATTACAGTTTAGTGAGAACACACTGTTACAGAAACATCACTAGGCAGAGGGTTAGGTGACCACTATAGTCATATAAATTTGGTTCAGGAGGAACGGCGGTTCTCGTGGGATGTTTATGGTAATCTGGACTTCTTCTGGGGAATTTTTCTTGGAGGGGGCGAAAAGTTTTCAAAATGTTTCTAAAAAATGCTAAAAATGTCGCTATTTTTATAGCAATCGCCAAAAAAGTTCGCTTTTAGTGCAAGAATAAGCGGATTTGGTGCTTAGATAGCTAAAAATCAACTAAATATCTCCGGGAGCGTAGGGCAGTTTTTGAGAATTTGGCCTTCTAAGCGATTTTTTTCAGAGCAAAAGATGGTACCATAGGGGGCGCCCAGTGTCGGGGGGGGGGGGGGTAATGCAATATGCCGTAGCATTATAAAGCCGACTATTTATGGGTATTAAAATCTCTGCTTCTACTATTACTGTACTGGGCTTTTTCTAGGCGAAAAAAGTGGGGGTGGGGAGAGTGGGGGGGGGGAATCCAAAGTGGTCTAAAATCGCTAAAACTGCAGTAAAAATAGACTGTTTTCTACATATACTGCTACAACTATATGCTAAAAAGTGCTCAAAAATCGAGTTTGAGTACCAAAATAGACGATTTTTGAAAAAAAATTCCGGCGAAGCCGGAAAATTTTTGAAAATTTTGACCAAAAACCCTTAAAATTTGGTATTTTCTGGGCACCTTATGGTGAGTGGGGGGGGAAGCCCAAAAAAGTGGGGGTGGGGCCGAGTGGAAGGGGGAACCCAAAAAGTGGGGGGGCGCCCCCACCCCCCCCCACTAAAAAAGCCCAGCTGTATGCGTTCATTGTTATCTCAGCAATTGCTACCACATACGTTGTAACTACTGGTTATGCTTTTCAGTCTAGGTACTGTATGGTATCTGGTCGTTCACTGTCTCCTGATGAATCCAACCCAGCTAGGAAAAACTTGCGTAATTTAGTAGCTCTCCTTCAAATTGAATTTTTCTGTAAAGGACATTCTTAACGTTATTGTTTTTCAATCGTCGGCACTTTTACTATCTCACTTCAAGGAATTTTCTGTGGCATGCTGCACGGCGCGTTGGAAATATTGTGAATCTATTGCAAAGTTAGTAAATTGCAGCAGCTACGTACATACGTACGTCGTCATCATTGTAGGACCTGGGGGAGCGAATCCATATAGCTACGTACGCCGTCAACACCTGTTGCAGAACCTTATTTTGCATTAATTTTTAACCATTGAATAGAAAAAGGAGTTTTTTCTACACATTTTGTTTTGTGGTGTGGTCACTGAAATCAAACCACTTTTGTTAGTGAAACGGCAATTTATTTTGGTGCGTACTGTACGTACGTCGTCATCATTGTAGGACTTGGGGGAGCGAATTCATATAGCCACGTACGGCGTACGCCGTCAACACCTGCTGCACAACCTTATAAATATACGTATGATTATTTTGTATTAATTTTCAACCATTGAATAGAAAAAGGAGTTTTTTCTACACATTTTGTTTTGTGGTGTACAACTGAACTTATTTTCTGCCAGTAGTTTAGTTTCTGTAGTTGTATAATTTTTAATGTTGATTGTAGACGTTCTTTTGTCGAATTGGATGAATGGAAAAGATCAGCTGCCTGGCTTTTAGGTCAAAGAACTGCAAAAGTTCTCATCTGTGGTCCCAAAAATTCTGGAAAATCTACTTTTGGCAGATACATTATCAATCGTTTAGTGTCCGTAGGGTGAGTACGTAAGGTCTGCTGACTATGGAATGATGAATAATGTTTTAGTTTATTTCAAAATTATTGCTTAATGAAAGTTGTGGATATGAAAAACAATTTGAAATGATATTATTAGCTCTGATCATTATATTATCGACGTTATTTGAACATGTTGCAGAAAGAAAGTTCTTCATTTGGATACTGATCCTGGTCAAACTGATTTCGGACTACCAGGCTGTATTACGGCTTCAGTGATAACTAGCCCTGTACTAAGTAAGATTGCACAGTTACTATCCAAGAATTTTTTATGCATATATCTTATGCCACTTATTGGCCTACATGCACGTATGTTCTTGAATTGGTACCTATCGTTCTAACCTTTTTCTTTGCACAAGTTTTGCAACATTTGACTATTTACATTCTTCCTTTCATTTTATTATGCATTTTTGTGCATCAGCCAAATCAGGAAAATTGATGAGTTCAGCTTAGTAACCCTGGGTTTCGGTTGGGTACGCAATGTTAAAATCTTAATTGAAATCCACACATTTAGCCAGGAAAAGATATCGGGGGGGCAAGCCTAACTTTTTCAACTTAACTGTGGTATGAAAAAAGGGAAACGCAAGCATTTTATTACGTTAGCTTATTTTTCGGGCTTTAAATTAACAATTTTTCAGAGACATCATAATAGAAAATAAAAAATGCTGCCTTTGAATGATCTGTGCAACTGACCCCAGTTGGGGAGTCTGGGAGACGAATGCCCCTAGAAGTTGAAGACTTTTTATTTTTGCTGCCTGAAATTAATTTTTCTGAGCACATTTTTCGTCCTGTCGTATAATCAGAAGTAGTTTGGTTTATAGCAAGGTTAACAAAAATCAAAATTTGATTTTTTGGTTGGAACTTTCGCAAAACTAAACCAAATCAATTATATATATACTTTGAGGATCCGTGGATATGTCTTGGGCTAAGCTTTAAACTACCCTGTTTCACTGCGTTTTGGCAGAGAAACTTAGAACTTAAATATTGGTGGGATATGACCCACGCAGGGGCGCACCCAGGATTTTGAAAAGGGAGGGGTCGAACCTGAAAATTTTCCTATTTTTAAGTTTTATGCATTGAAAATAGCTCAGTTTTTGCTTTCTCCCCGAAAATTCCGGGGGGTAAATCGGACAAAAGGGGAGGGGTCGGAACCCCCAAAACCCCTCCCCTGGGTGCGCCCATGGACCCACGATCACGTGACCCCTGCTGGACCCTTCCACACCCTCCAGGTATATACCAACTAGTCAACTCCGAAGTGGTTACAATCATGTCCTAGGATGCTAGCTAGTGCGCAGAATTCAAATCTGGCAATAGTCCCGCTTGTCCAGGCATCTGGGCTTATTCTAGGAAATTTTTCTTGGGAGGCTCTGGCTCTGGGGGGCCCCACGGGGGGCGAGTCATTGGGGGGGGGGCGAAAATTTTTAGATTTATTCTAAAAACATGCTAAAAATTGCGATCTTTTTTATAGTGATCGCCAAAAATAAGCGGATTTAGTGCTTAAATAGGCAAAAATCGACGAAATCTCTGGCGAAGTCGGAAAATTTTTAAAAATTTATCCTTCTGGGCTTATTTTCAGGGCAAAAGCTAGTACCTAAGAGGACACCAATTTTTCTTGGGGAGGAACGACTTTTGCGGAGAGGAAGGTGTTTATGGGGTGCTCCTCCGTTAGAATAAGCCCAGGTCACCCACTGCACTGTGAGATTGAAGTTTCTTGGCCCGTGAAGCAGATTCCAGACGCTAATAATAATAGTTCTCTGAAAGAGCTGCGTACCCCAGCGCGAAATAGCTCATCACGAACTGTGAGTCAGTAAAGATTCTGACTGTGCAGTTCTCGGGCAGTAGGTGGAAGTTTTCGGTAAGCCATAGGAGTGCCGTGTAGAGTGCCAGCAGTGTAGCGCGGAAGCTGGAGCATGTTGTCCCGCAGATGTAGATTTTAATCGGCTCCGTTTCGTCTGTAAATGTTGTCAGGGTTCCACTTCCACCTTTTGAGACTCCGTTCTTGTCTGCACATCAGTCCAGATGATAATACCCGCCGGGAGCAAAGCGGCAAGGTTTGCCTGGGCAGCCTGTTTCTTGACTTCCGACGGGCCTGATGTTCGGCATCTGCTCATCAGCGTAGGGTATACATCCACCCGAGCGAAGTGGTCCTTCGGATGGATCAGGTCGACTGATTTCAATGGTTCCCTTCGGATATTTCCCAAGCCAGCCTTTTCAGACGAGCCGGCAGCCGCCGTTCTCCAGGAAGTCTAGGACTTGAGAGTCCTGGAGCAGTCTGGAGGGACGGAACATATGAGCTTCCTTGGGTTGCTGTCTGGCATCCTAACTGATCGCTCATAGGATTCAGCTGCCATTTGGTGGGATCTCAGAGCAATCGGTAGCAGGTTAGCTTCTAGCTGAATGATTTCGACCATGACGCCGTGAAACCCAACGTGACTTCGGTCTTTCCAAAGTTGAATCGTAGTTTCCACTTATGCGCCCATTCAGATGCAAAAATCAAGTCAGCTTCCAGCAAAGTCGATACCGCTTCCCTATCGTTTACTGTGGGAACAGTCGCGTATAAAGGTTAGGTCACCCACAAACAAAATAGATGGACATCCGAGAAGCCCAGGTTGATGAATATAAGGAATAGCGATGGCCCTCAAAAAGTGACTATGGTGAATGGTCATTCGAAAAATCTCGTGGAGCTCTGCATTTTTGCTTTTGAAAGCATTTTTCTAGCATTTCTCTATCGACGATAACCATACTTCTCATGGCGTGGAAAACTTGTCACTTTTGCAGAAATTAAATAGTCGATCATTGCTTAAGCTACGCAAGCCGTAAATTTAAACTAAGGGTGTCGATTTGAAGGTTTCAGAGAGGCTAATTTTCGGTGGCATAATCATCTTTCAACTGCCATCCCGTACGCTCCTACCATATAAAATGTTTTTGCAGAAACGTGACTATTTTCCAGTGATTGTGGAGCATTTAGAGCAGCTAGAGGGTTGTCACTTAGCAGATGTGTTTTACACAGCAATCAGGGATCCTTTTTTAGTTGCCCCGACTGCTGCTTTCTAGCTAAGGTGGTCACTTGCCAATTTGGAAAAGTAGGCAATATCCAGATTGCGCATACGTTTTAGCTAATTTCTCCATATCGAAGAGCGATTTCAGAACAACTAAAAATGGATCCCCAGCTATTTGATAGAGATATCGAATGATGTAATGAATGTCTTTCTTTAGCCTGCAAAAAAACTGGAAAATTAAACTCCTTCGAAAATACGGTAAAATAATTTGGGAAAACCAATATTGGTTTCATTGTATATATTCATTAAAAAGCGAAAATATGTAAACTCATTTTGATGTGAAGGTGGCTTTTTAACTCTAAGTAATGAATGCGTAATAATGGCTCAACGTTGATGTCTCCAAACGGAATCACCACCTTAAGACGAAAAGTTGTGTCACAACTGTGTTCTTATTTGCATATCGGGTGCTTGAAAACAATACGTAATTATTCCTTGGACGAGGGGGTCGAGAATACAAGAGAGTAAATAGAAGGTATGGTAGTAATCAACTTAGTCCTAAGATGGCCTAATTTGACAAGACTGTATTGTAAGTGCCCGCCAACGTCCGTCTTCAAGATTCATTATTTTAGATTCCATGTGTGCTGGAGATGGTAATTCTAAAAGGTAAAATTCAGTTTATTTCTAACGTGATTGTTTAAATATAATCACAATATATATATATTTATATGATTATAAGTTATATTATTTATTTATTTATTATTTATAATTTATAATAATTACTTCTCTACTTATTTCAGTTGGTGGCTTGGTGAAGTGAGTCCAGGAATTAATCCTGTACGATATTTGACAGCCGTATCTATTGCCTTGGATTATAGTGTCAAACTTTTGCAGGATTCTGATAATACCTTTCTTATCATTAACACAAATGGTTGGACCTCAGGTGTGGTTTGTTCGGATTTTTTACACTTTTTGATTACGTTTATTACTATTTTTATTTATGTGCATAGTTCTTACTTAGTATTCGCACGCCAATAAAAGATTGTAGATTGTTCGTAGACTTTCTTATTAAGAGTTTACTGTTTCTTTGTCTTTACTGTCATCTAAGTTGTAGGTTATTCCAAGAGTATTCTAGATTTGTTTTCAGCGTAGGGTGCTTTGTAATCAGGGCTATTTTTCGATTTTAGTGGAATTCGAATACACTATCCATCTATAATACTCACAAAATACAACCTGTACCTCTATGAAAATACAATAACACTTGTTGTTATGGAGAAATGAAGATTTCTCCTGTCTGGGAAAACATCAGGCCATCCACTTGAAAAACTAAACTTTAATTTTTGCAGAATACATGTCACGTCAATTATACACTCATCTTGCATTGCATTTTATTTGTCATGCATTTACAGAAAGCATGATTATAGAATAACGGAGCCCCCAGCTAAGAACTAGATACATTTCCGAAATTTGAAACAGTTTTTAGAGCATTTTGATATAATAATTGCTAAGCTTTTATTAAAGGAATGGGACTTCAACTACTGAATCGGATTCTTATTGAAGCTCAGCCAGATGTTGTCTTAGAAACTGGTCCAAATTTTGATCAAAGTGGCATCGATCAGCCAATTATTCAAAGTGTACGTGCGCCCGTTCCTAATAAATTTTTCCATTTGCATGATTATAAGGAATTACAAAAATTTTTACTTTTAATGTGTAATTGAAGGGTTTAAACTTAGACACACGAGTAAACAATTGTCGAAGACTATATTATCTTATTAAGGCAGTTAAAACTTAATTTTCTTATTTTGTGTATTCCTATAATGGAACTTCAATAGGCAGGAGATACGCCTAACAACCACAGTACTAACACTGCAAAGTGTTGTAGCTAACACCAATAGTTCATAATACCAAGAGTATGACACTCAGCTCTTCCCAATAGAATAAGCTTGCAAGATGCTCGAAACATTAAGGCCGAAACATTAAATCTCGGGGGGGGGGGCTTCTCAGCGTGTAAGCATACAACGCTGACATTACTTACTAAAAACGGGTGTTTTCGACCAATTAATTACTATAACTTGAGCTAGAGAAATCGTACAGCAATAATTTTTATATCATTATATATGTTGCGTAGAACGAGATCTTTTTAACGATTTAAAAAATCATATAGTTCGGTTCAGGCAATCCCTCATAAATTCAGCAACAACGTAAGGCATTTCTGAGAAATGATGAAATTCTCAGAATTTTCGTGGCAAGGATGCTTTATTGCAGGTTTTGTAAGAAATTACCTAAGTTTTTAAGAAATGTTAGCGTTGTATGCTTACACGCTGAGAAGCCCCCCCCCGCAATTTCGGCCTTAATGTTTCGAGCATCTCGCAAGCTTATTCTATTAGGAAGAGCTGAGTGTCTTACTCTTGTAATTATGAACTCTTGCTAATACTGATGTTTTGTCGGCTTTAGCCTGGTCATTTCCATTACGAACGTCTCATTTCTCAGTTTGGCCGAGGAGACGGGTCATGTCAAGCCTCCGGATCTTTTGGGTTTGTTTTCTCAATCGGTAACTACTGTGTTACTGTTAGCTGTGTTACTACGTATATTTAACTTCTACTTTAGATTGTATGCTTTCCTTGCCGAAAGGGGGATAAACGAGTGAGACACGGAGAAGGAGTGAGGCCAGGAATGATACAATTAAAAATTAGCTTTGGAATGTGTAAATTTTAGGAAGAAGACTTTGAAATCTGTGACTGTAGAAGGTTGGAAACTATTTCCGCTGGCTGTTGTCATGTTTGAGCTGAAACTTATTCATTTTTCTTGCATTTTTTGCTAATCGGGTAGACTAATATGTTTCGCAGTTATATACTTTAAAATCTAGTGCTTTTTTGTTTTCTTCCACACATTGTCACCCTCTGATCTTTGACAGTCAAAAACTCTGAACGTTTCGGTTCTCCATCACAAGAAAATGGACCATCTTTAACTCAGTGGTGTTTGTACTCGTCTTTGCGCTACCTATTATGTATATCGTCTTTAGGCAACAAAAGTATTCTCCACGAGACATCAGGGAGATGAGAATTTTGCATCACTTTGGCGCTTGTCTTGTGGGCACCTCTAGAATATTTCCTTCAGAACCATCTCTGCAAAGCGTTCGCCCCTTGGCCGTGTCGTGGACTAACATTGCCTTTCAGTTGCAGCCGGAGAATTTGTTGCCGCCTTCCTGTGTACTCTTTGCTGTCAATGCAGCCCTAGTTGCACTCTGCGTCGCCCCATCTGCAGAGGTATATACGTTACAGTCCTATTTTTGTCTATTTCTTTACTTTAGGATACCATGACTGGGCTTATTCTAGTGGGGGGGTGGGGGGGCCCCCATAAACACCCGTCCCCTCCCAAAAAATCGTCCCCCCCCCAAAAATCGCCCCCCCCCCAAAAAAGTGGGTGCCCCTTTTGGTACCAAATTTTGCCCTGAAAAAATCGCTCAGAAGGCCAAATTTTCAAAAATTTTCCGGCTTCGCCGGACATTTTTACTCAATTTTTGCCCTTTTCAACACTAAATCTGTTTATTTTTGCTATAAAAATCAACTTTTATAGTATATGCCAGAAAAACAGCGCTATTTTTAGCATATTTTTCGAAAAATTTTCGCCCCCCCCCCAAAAAATTCCTTGCCCCTCGGACCTTTGGGGGGCCCCCCCAAGAAGCCCCCCCAAGGAAAAATCCCTAGAATAAGCCCAGCATGATATTCTACCATTTTTAAACGTTCGAAATTAGTATTCTCTTCAGCAACAAAAGATCAGTAAATTTTGATTTAGTATTAGTATTATTATGTATTAGTATTATTATTATTATTTGACATCAGTATTATTATTTTGTAAGTGTCGGGTTAACAAATTTGGGGGTTTGAGAGTTGAGTCTATTTGTGAAACACTCGCAAACAATGGCAAAATTAGTCGGTGCTGTCCCTTTCATGCGCTAAAGTGTTTGGAAAGGGAAATTGGTGGTCGTCCCCACAGGGTCTGATTGACTACCAACATAATAGTTTTTGAAAAAGACTTAAACTATCTAGTTTTCGCAGCTGACCTTGAATTTAAATTTTTAATTTAAAATTAACGAGACCGAACAAAAATTTGAACCAAAAAATTGCTAAAAAGATAAGAAATACACTAGCCTTCAAATTTCTACGAAGCTGAAAGTTTTTTGAACTTAACGTCACACACAACGCCCTATTTTCTGAGTACTTGCGCTTAGGGGGCCCGAAATCTAGAAAGGATGGTTTTTGTGGGCAGCCCCGGAACGAGGTGCTCCGCCCAGCCCTCCGTAAGAAAAATCCAGGTGTTGAAAACATAGATCCATAATCAACAGGCTTGTTATGTATTTAGATAGAAACTAGCATTAATGCTGACGGATTCCCATGTTTGACATCTTCCGATACTGTCCTTGAATGCTTGGGATTTGGTATGATTACGTTTTGTATTTTCCCACTTATTTCTTTTCTTTTTGTTTTGAACAAAAGCTAAAAGCTTTTGTAGTGGTTGACGTGGAAGAAAAATAAAACTACATTAAACTGTTGTCCTCCAAGTACGGACAAGCCCGCAAGAATTTCTATGAAGGTTTTCAGTAGTACTGATAGTGTGAGACTTTATCTTTCAGTGACATAAAATTGAAACAAAGATACACATATTTTCGTTTTACCATCTGTGACTCGAAAAACCGGTCCTAAGGTAGGGATCATGCAGCTTCCAACAAGTAATCATGTCACTCCGGAGAAAGAAACTTGGGTAGGTAATAATAGTTCTCTATCACAACGTCGGCCCTTGGAAATCTAAGCATACGCTCTATAGATTGATGATCATTGGGACTCAATTGAGCCAAGCTTAAATTTAATTCTGAAGAACCAAAACTGCTATGTCAACGTTCAAACTCAGTTTTCAGTTATCAATTTCATTTTGTTAATTTAAGAGTTAGAACAGCACCATGTTCTTACATTTGTTGGCCAATTGTTAGCGTTAGACCTGTGCTTGTTTTTAGGTATTGTTAGAAACATAGATGTATCTGAGCACCTGCTTTATGTAATCAGTCCGCTAACGATGGAGAAACTCCTGCGCGTCAACACTTTGTCACTGGGACATGTGGCTCTGCCATCCTCAATATTTGTCCCTAACGTAAGTTTAATTAAGACGTTCGTGTGGGTTTCTCTAATTTGCAAACAAAATTTGTTGTTCAGGTTATGTCATGTCTCATTGTTTTAGTTGTGTTTAATTGTCTATAGCTGTCTATCTGTCTATAGAAGTTTTCTCTTGTAGCCATCTGCCATGTTGGAGCCAGAAGTAGAAGGTGCGTCTTTGCCATATTTTGCGGAAGACGACATTAGAGTTGAAAGTGGCACCCAAATGTCTAATAAGCGAATGGGAAAGCGCGTGCAGATCAGACTACATCGAAAGCATGTTGTTACATCGAAACATGTAAAGGGACGTTCTGTGCCAAGACATGCTAAAACTAGTGCATCAGCCCACTTAAAGTCATAGATACAGTTAGACTAGAAATAATCATTGGAGTCTTTGTTATGTTATTCTTAAGGTCTTACTGTGTTGTTGTTGTCTTGTTGTGATCTGCCTGCACTACCAAGAACTGTTATTAAAAATTAGTTGTACCATGAAGATGTATTGATTATTGTTTGGTTGTACACGTTTTCTCGTGTTTCCTTGTTTGTTGACTGTTATCTCTTTGGTCTGTTTATTTGTTGTTTAATTATATACATTTTATTATATATGTTGTTTAGTAAAATTTTAATGGCTTTGTTGATGTGACTGTTTTTAAGGTCTAGTTCGTTCAATTTTGTTGCGTTATTTTGAATCATTGGTTTAAATTATTTTGTGAGGTAGAGGCACGAAATATCTCCGCCGTGCTTAGTCTTTTGTTGGCTTTGGTCTGTAATGCTCTGTCGCCTATTATGGAACCCTTGTAAGCTTGAAAGGTGCAGTTAAAAGGTTGTAATGAATTGAGCTCGCCGATGCAGGACCAAGTTAGCCTGGACTGGCCTGTAACGATTGTCTTAGTACTGTGTGGTGTTCATGATCACGTGCGCGTATTCAGGGAAATAAGTAAGCAGCTAGCAAGTGCTGTCGCACGCTGTAGAACAACTAACGAACAGTATGCAATAGTGGTTGTCGTTGGGCTGGTTAGGATCGGTGTCGTGAAATATTTGCTCCCCCATTGTTAACTTTATAGAAGTTAGCAACATGTTACTGTTAAGTGTAGTCGATTCCACACTCGAAGTCAATTATTTGGATGTACGATAGAATGGTAATTATGCCACGTAGAAATTTATCAAATATAGCTTTCGAATTATGTGAAACTGGGTTTGCTTATGATTTGAAAATTTCCTATGTTCATTTCAATTTTTATTTAGCAGCGATAATAGACGTGTTAACTGTTCTCAATTATCTTGTATCTAAGGCTTCGCGGATTTGAAAGTAACAAGATTGGTCACTTCTATAAACAGGGAAATTATGGGGGAACAAATGCTTCATGACAGGGCCGGCCTTCGTTTCTCTCAACACAGACGGGTAAGCCCTTCCGACTAAACCGGTCAGACTGGTCAGCTGACTGACCCAATTGGCACATAAAACACTTAAATGCAGCCTGAATAAAAGTATCGGGTTTCGACTTTCGACGTTGAAGTTTAATTTTGGGCTGGGGAAGGGTAAAGATATTGAAGGTCGATTAGGCCGGTAAACTCAGACCGACTGGCCTCTCCGTGCTTGAGCCGGCAAACGTGTACATATGCGCACAAATTTTGGAAGTCGGAAGATAATCCTTTGTTCTGCGTGACTGGTCATTTCAAGTGGGCACCCAATTGAGAGCGATTCTGTTGCATATACATTTCCAGCATGGTCCGCGAACTCCGCACTCAGCATGTGCAAAGTAAGCTCAGAAACACACACGAATATTAAAAATTTGCACAACTGATAATTCATTGTTCCTCTTTCAGAATATATAAATTCAGAAGAAGCTATTCTAAAAGTGCAAAATAACGAGAAGCTTTCGTAATCTAATGCAGCAGCGCTCAGGATTTGGACAGAGAAAATCGCAAAACTGGAGGCCGTGAGAGGAGCTTTTGAACCCTATCAAGTGTGTCTCGTCAACGTAGGACTAACCTGGAGTATTAGTTGTGACTTGTGAGATCCTAAAACACTAAATTTCGCGTCAAAACTGCCCTAGATTCTGCGATTGAAAATTGATATTTTGGCTTTTTTCTTTGCTTGCAAAGTTGGCTGTAAAGTCCAAGCCAAGATACTCTATCTCGAACTTACATCTTTAGCTCTGTGTAGTTATTCATAACGTCTATATTCCTATTTCTGATATGAGCTTTGTTCTAGCAACGATTGGACGTTTAGCTCCAAATGAAGACCTCTGTTCGAACTTCTTCCACGTTATATAGCCTGATTGGGTGTTTGCCTGATCTGATTCTGGTTTTTGCTTTAACTCTTGGTTGGTATACCCGGTGGACTTTCTATGAGTATTTTGGCCTGTTGATTTTGGGCGGTCTGGGTATAGTCATCTTTTCTTTGCATTTACTCTGTTTTTATTATTTTGATCGCGGCTTGGCCGGCAGCATCCTACATCTGTGGTTCGGCTGTACCCTGGGTGTGATTTGTCTGCTGGACAGCTCAGAACTGGCACACAACTCCTCCAACACTGAATATGTGGTGAACCTTCTGCTGGTGGCCAGCCTAATAATTCAGATCCTACTGCAGGCGATGCTGAAATTTTGCCCCGGCACCCGCCTTGCTTCTGTCTGGTTCAACTGCAGTTTGTCCAATGGACATTCGGCGTGGGAGCTGTCCGGTCTGGCCGTAGCCTGCCTGATGGTGGGTCAGAACTCGAAACTGCCCCTCCTTTGCCTGTGGTTGGCCTTTGTGACCTGCGTGATCGCCCTCTGGATGCGATCCCATACTAGTCTATTGCTGTTGCTTTTTCTGGTCATCGGCACGGAAACCTTTGCCCTGCCGGAGTTGAACTTTTCTATTCAGCCCTATGCTGGGATCTGTCTGGTACTGAGACTGACGATAGAGCCCCTTATGAATCTGTTGGTGTGGAATAATGCCGGTCGACTAGACTGCTGGCGAGGCTTCATTTTGCGCAGTCGATGGATTCAGCGTCTATTTATTTTGCTGCTGTTGGTTGCCGAGATTGTCTTCTATGCTGTTCATGCTTGGACTATTGGGTTAGTTTGATGAGCAATATTGGTTTTGTTGGTTTAGGTTATGTCAAGGTCGGAGTTTCAAAATCAGCTGGGATCGGGTATCCAAAAGAAATATAATATAGTCTAAAGTTGTTTCTAGTTTTTGCTTCAAGCGAGCCCAGCCTTCCGAGAGCTGTCAAGTGGCAAACTCTTCGTTGTGTTTTCAAACTGAGTAATTGCAGATTGGTTCCTGTTTTAGTAAGTTGTAGGTGTTCTTAAGGAATTTCCGAAATTTACAAAGTTCAGTGAAGCCAATAGTTTATAAAAAGGAAGAGTGGGACACTTAGCTCTTTCTCGTGGTTTAAGCTTGCTAGATGCGCGTCACATTAAGGCCGAAATCTCGGGTGTGGTAAGGGTTAACGTTGTTAACCACGTGTTTATTTGCGATTGAACTAAAACGCATCTGATTGGCTAATCGCTTACCTCATGTCAAAATTACATGTATAAGCGTACCCCCTCCAAAATCTGGAGGGCGTACCACTTAGCATTGCTAAGCGTGTGTTTATATGCGAATAAACTAAAAGGAATCTGATTGGTTGTTATATCTAGTGCACCTGCAGCGTCCAATGAGATTCATTTTTGTTCATTCGCATATAAACACACGGTTAACAACGCTGGTACCCCCTCCGAGATCTCGGAGGGTATATACATGTAATTTTGACATCAGGTATGCGATTATCCAATCAGATGCGTTAGTTATTAGTTAGTTAGTTCAAATTAGTTCAAACGCATATAAACACATGGTTAACAACGTTAACCGGTACCACCCCCGAGATTTCGATCTTAATATGCCGAGCACCTAGCAAGCTTAATCCACGAGGAAGAGCTAAGTGTCTCACTCTTCCTTTTATAAACTCTTGGTGAAGCTCATTCGAAGTTTTACACATGTTCGACTGGTCTGAGTCAGGATCTGTCATTTGAATTACACTTTACACTTTAAAACATTTCCGTATGCGTTTGAGTTTATTCCCAACTTATTGCATTTTTCTGCTTTCAGCAGGCATAAGGAATGGTACATTGTGGTCCCGCTGTTTGTCCTATTGACCATACTCTGGTCAGTGATGCATCTGATCTTTCTGCTGATCTGGTGCACTCTGGTCCATCGTTTTCGTCGGGTTCAGGATGTGCATCATAACATGGCCGCTGCCGGTCCCATTTCATCACCCGACGCCCTTCCACTCAGCCTGAATCAAATCAAACGAGCTCTCTCAGCAAAGGGTGTTCGATATTTCAGTCTGGTGGCGCAGCGACTGCTATTTGTCTGCCTGTTGTCTACGATAGCTTTAATGGTTCTCTGCTGGACCACACGAACGGCCTACAGTCACAGTTTGTTTGTGATTGTTTTGTGTTCGGAATTGTTGACGACGGAATTGCTTCATGAGTTCAGTGTATCCTTAGGTGGCACATGCATTGGCTATGCCACTGTGGCCCCGATTGCAGTAGTTAGGTATGTGGAGTTTGCAAACGCTTGATACTGTGGCATAGAATTTTCTCTGTGCGGACACAAATTCCGACAGCAAACACCAATGCTTTTAAATTTTAATATTATGTTTGTTATTATTGTTAAGTATCCTATAACCATTATTAAGCATCCTATAAAGCTTAGTGGTGGGCACTGGATATCCGGATAATTTTTATTTATATCCGATTTGAGAAAAATATCCGGATATCCGGACTCCCGTGTACATTTCAGTCAAAACAATGAAAAATTAGCAAATTTTTGACAACAATTTCAAAAATTGTAAAATCTTTTTCAAAAATTCCTCTGAAAATTTTGAAACGAAGGCTGCTGCTTGGTTTGCATGATAGACATTCACAGCCTGCCGAAAAATTGACAGAAAAGTTGAAAATTTAACTGCAAAATCGAAAAATTTTCTTGAAGTTAATTAAAGAACCACAAAACAAAACAAAGATTAATGTGGACTATATTAATAAAATTATGACAGTAAAATTGTAGACTGTTGTGGTATAGAAATAAGAAGTGCAAGAGTATTGTGCCAGATTACATATATAAGTGCATCATTTTCATATGTTGTTATGTCTTGTTATGTTATGCCCGACTGACCTGATTGTGGGACTCATCAGGGGCTTACAATCAGGTTATTTTAGTGATTAAATTAACCACCTATTTTTGGATAAAAAGTCGTTTCGTCCCCTGGCGACCAACTCCAGACATATGTATATACGTGATGTTAGAAGCACGCATACAATTAGTGCATAAATACGTATATACATTGATACAATAGACACAACAAAAGCAGTGATAAATTAAGCTGTACTCAGTGAAAGATCAGTGATTATACCCTAACCCTAAGTTTGGAATAGGCGGATAACCGGATATCCGGATATCCGGATATGAAATAATATCCGGTGCCCATCACTAAAGTACATTATGGTCATGTTCCAGGACTGATGGCTTGGTGTCTGTGCTGCCTGCTAAATTTGTACAGGAAGTTGGAGCCAGGTCCACACAGATATTGAATACAGTTGTACAGTTCTTCACGAACCATATGATTACAAACTTTGGATGTGATTGGTCAATGGGTGGTGTAGAGGAGGTATATATATTATATATACATTATATATATACTTATTGTATTCAACTATTTATTTTGATAACTGCTCCTTACTATATTACGTATATATGTGAACTGTATGTATATTCTTGGTTTTTTGAGTAAATGAAACTGTATATAATTACATATACGTATATATTTAACGCAGTTGTAGAATATTCGAATAAATTGTCTGGAATTGGGATTAGGGCCGAAAGACTCTGATTAACCTGTCAAATTGATCAGTACATTATGTATCGAACCATTAATTAATTTATTCCTGTATTCGTTTAAGGTGGTGATTCCTTTTGGAGACATCAACTTTGAAACATTATTACTCAACCATTACTTAGAGTTAAGAAGCCATTTTTATATCAAAATGCAACTTAACATTTGCTCTTTCTAATGAATACAACGAAACTAACTTTAGTTATTGGGAATTATTTTACTGTATTTTCGAAGTAATTTGATTTTCCAGATTTTTTGCAGACTAAAGTAAATTTTTTCGTGAAGCATCGGCCACATCATTCGATTCCACTATCAAATAGCTGGGGACCCTTTTTTAGTTATTACGAAACCGCTCTTCGTTATAAAGAAATTCGCTAAAATGTATGCGCAACCTGGATTTTGCTTACTTTTCCCAACTTTGGCAAGCGACCACTTTAGCTAGAAAGCAGCAATCGGAACAACTAAAAAAGGGTCCCTGGGTGTAAAACACGTCCAGTAAGTGGCAACCATCTAGCTTGCATAGTTAATGCTCCACAATCGCTGGAAAAAATTTGGTCGTGTACTCGTGTTTTTGTAAAAACTACATTTTCTGTGATAGCAGCGAACGGGGTAGCAGTTAGAAGATTATAATGTCACGGATAATCGGTCTCGAGGAGACCTTCAAATTGATACCCGTAGTTTAATTTCACTGCGTACGTAGCTCAAGAAATGGCGCATTATTTGATTTCTGCAAAAATGACGAGTTTTCATCGCCAAAATAGGAAAATCGACTATATCTCACGATAGCGAAAAGCTAGAAAGATACTTCAAAAAGTAAAAATGTAGAGCTCAACAAGATCTTTCGAATGAATATAATTATAGCTGCACAACAACTGCCTAACTGTCAAAAATTGACAAAAGCCACCCTGAACGGAGACGTCGAATTTTTGAAGCGGGATTGCGCGGAGGATATTAGAATGCTAAAAGAACTCATTTTGGAAAGTTTCATCAAATTTCATCTTGATTTGAACCGTCAATCAACAATATGTGCCCAAAAGGAATCAACACCTTAAATAAGCCCATCTATCCAATATCCTGTTTTGTTTTGTTTTTTGTTTGTTTGTTTATGTGTTGTTAGCACGTTTTTTAGTTTATATCAGTAGTTTAAGCAATTATCATGTAAGCAATCAATAAAGGTATATGCCTTAAATATGCGAGAACTTATTGTGGCTCATAATGTATTTAAGTGCTTCGGGAAACACAACTATTTTAACTTATATTTGTAGTATATATAATCGTAATTGGTATCGCTAATTGCGCGTATCCCTCCATCTTCTTTTGTCTTTGACTGTTTATGACAAAAGACACAGGGATCATAAGTTTCGGTCTTGCTTCATTTTCAAAAACCAGAATTATGCTGAATGGACATATTGTACTTATTAGTGCTTTTCCTGGCGCCGATGTTATCAACGTCGAAACCCGGGTTAAGGGGGAGGGCTACGAACGGGTTGGCACAACATCGTCAGAGAGCTACTTTTGCCCCCAACGTTAGCCAACATATCAAAGTAAAAAAGTTTAGGGCGGGCAACAATATATCTCATATACACCGTTTTTGGCAGGACGCCAAAGTACAAATTTTGGTGGGAAAAATGGGATTTTTCAAAAAGGTTTTTTCAGCTCTGGCGGCTTAACGGTTTGACCAATTCTGAAACTTTCAGCCAAAAATGTTATCTGTTACTAGTGCTAAATATTAAAAGTATTCCGGCTTTCGAGCGTTGCTTCCGTCTTCCGCTATAACAGCTCATAGTTTGAAATTTGGCGAAAAGTTGCGATATGACCGTGTGCCGTTTTCGATCTAATAAAATTGACAACCCCTAGCCTACCCCAGCTTTTTAGCAAATATTAGGCTCTAATAGGGGCAAACTGTCTGTAAGGTTCGAGGACTTTGGCTTTCTGGTTAGTGTGCTAGCAAACTTTTTGTTAAGAAATAACCCTTATTTTTTAGGCCTGAAAAGCTATCTAATCGCAGTCAAAATGGGGTCAAAAGATTTTTGACTCCGATTTCACCGAAAAGGTGGTTATGGGGGTTATCTGACCTGCTGAATCCGAATATGAAATCCGTTTTTCGATATGACGCTTCCTTCGTTCAGTATGCGCTTACAACTGTCTTAGAGCTTTTTGGAGCGATAGCCATCCATACTTCGAGAAATCAATCTGCATTTCTAAATACTGGAGCGAGGTTTAGTGACCTAGCTTTATGCATATCTTGGTACACTCACTGGCCTGTAATGCGCAAAGTTTCAGCCGATTCTGCTACAGTAATTTGGAGTAATTGGCTCACATCTTCGAAATTGCTCGAAATAACATCGACAATATCGATAATATAATCCAGCACTGCGAACGCAGGGATTAATGAAATCACGTCATCTTTACTAAGACAGATACTTGGAGTATTAATTGGAGCAAAGTTGGGTTCATTTGGTAAACCACAGCTCATTAGACGTTAGTTAACCTCCACCCGTATAGACCTACAACACCCAATTTTTCGCACTTTTATTGTATCTCACAGAAAATAATACAATTGTCTAGAGATTAGTTTACACGATATCAATGTTAGAACTATTTCTGGAAAATTTGGGTACCCTACCTTGCGCATAGCGAGCAGGGCGAGACGAAGTTTGTGTACGTGTCTTGTCGAGCTTTGGACCAACAACACCAACTTCTGATGGCTCCACAGGACGCTACACTGCATGGAATTCTTTCAAACTTTAAACTATTTTACACTAAACCTTATACTATTATGTGGTAAAAGACTAGCTAGCTTTTCCAACATTGAACTTTTAGTGAAATTCGTAGCCCCCCCCCCTTAGGTTGCTAACCCAGGTTAACTTCATGTGTTAAGGATAGGCGAGTGAATCCGGGGTAGCGTCTTAACCCGGGTTTCGACGTTGATAACATCGGCACCTGCTGGTGTCTTGGTATCAGTGTGTTGCGTATGTGTTTGCTTTATTTTAATGAAAATAAATTACGTATATTTCAGGGGGAATTGCGTAAAAAGTTGACACTATTTTTCACTCAGACGACCTATGAAGGACCTCGATATGATACCTATGTGCTGTATTATAGTGGCCCAGTCGCTGACGATGGCTCTTGGGCGCTAACAAGTAAACGATTTTTTGGTCGCTCTGTTTGACTGCATTTTAGTTTTTAATCTATTCTGAATCCGATTTCACCTACCCAGGTCTTGTTTTTACCCAGACTGGTTGGAACACTTAGGGTATGGAGGACGCCCACTCCGCCGAAATAGCCTTGTAAGCAGAAAATTTTGTCCTGACACAGTGTGGACATATTTTAAAATTCATGTTACAGTTTCTTACTTTCATTTTAGCGTTTTCTTTGTCACAGGTGCTCAATTCAATGTTTTTTGGATACAGACAAATTTTTATTAGTGTCACGTTTACACGGTTCGTGTCAACAAAATCCGCCTTTTTAAACAAATTCGTCAATTGAAGTTGACTTTGCCCCTATACCTCCTTCCCTAACGGTTTGGTGACTTTTACGGGCACCACTGGCCCCGATTATATTCGTTCATAAGTACCCTGTTCCACTACATTCAATTTTGGCAACGGCATACCACTTTTTGAGTCGCATAAATTGTGTCTCCTCTACTCTGCCAATATTATCAGTCCACTTTGATCATACCTGAGTCTAGCAACAGAACAGAATCCTAGACGTTTCCGTGCTGCCGCTTTCCTAGGCACGAAATCTATGATTACTGTCATGTGTTAATCCATCTAGTCAAACTGTGACTCTGACTTTTTGATTTCGTCTTTTATTTAGTTTGCGCTGAGCATGACTATTAACTGGGTGACGATTGTTGTTGATTTTAGATGATGGACAGTTTCCACTGGAATCTCTGCTGGATTTGTGGCAAGAATGTTGCCAGGATCAGGTGTCTCGGTTGATTTTGATTTGTGATACGGAGCGTAGTGTTCAGTGGCTGAAAACGGTGTGGCGTCATAGACCACATGTTGTGGCCCTCCAGACCTTTCAGTGGTCTCAGCCTCATAAGTCTCTCGCGATGCCAGATTTTCTGGCAACTCATGTGGGCCATTTCACCAATCTTTGGATGGACTATAACAATGGACAGGGACCCACCACTGGTCCTGTTCTGAGCAACAGTTCCTATGGTCCTTTGTTTGAGCAGGGAGGTCTGCGTCCTTGCTATGCTGTTTCTCGACATTGGACTGACTACTCATTTCATTTGCCTACTGGCGAGGAAATCAGAGCCTACTGGTTGCAGTATTTTCCGAAAGCACTGCATGGATGGATGGGACTCATGCTGACAGTGATGTCAGCCAGACTGCCGCTGTTTTGCTGTGGTTGGTTTTGCCGGCTGGTGAAGCGCTGGCGTATACGGTTGTGGCCGCCAGCTGAGTTAGACACTAAACATGGGTTTTACTTAATTAGAGGATAGCTTAATTATTAAGCCTAACATTGACATTTTAAACAACATTCCGATTGCACTATTTAATTTAATAGCTGTATGTGTGTCTGTCTCTGTCTGTGCATGCATTTTTATTTTATTTTATGCTTTGCTAGGTGTCGTGTTTGCACTTTTCAGTAGATATTCACTTAATAAAGATAAAGTGTTTCGTATTAGTTAAAGAAGGATCTTTGTCAAGAAAATGACGTAAGCGCGGGCCAGCAGGCGGATCCACGAAGGATACAAGGCATTAATCATAAAGAAATAATGAAAAACGCCTGCCTGCGTCACTAAGGTAAAGCGTTTGTCCGAACAGGAGAGAGCCAGTAGTTCTCCCTGGATGAGAGCGCACCGCACCCATTAGCTCTCCCTGGGTAAGAGCGCTCACCTAGGGTTGTTTTGATAAGAAATTGACGGGCCGGGCCCGGACCCAATCAAAGCCTGGAGCCCGCTACCAGGGCCACCCAATGTCCGGGATCGCTCCTTGTCCCGACTTTAAATCCCCGGTCCCGGTGATAGGCCCGGACTCCGAAGCCTGGGCCCGCTACCCGCTACAGGGTAGGGTTGTATTGATTCAGCTATTTCATTTTCGATTCAATTCAGTTCAGTTTTTCTATTTCTCAAATATATGTGATTTGATTCAGCTCGATTTTCTTCCCATGAAATCTGAAACGATTCGATGCAGTTCGATTATTACCATTTTGAACAAACTGCGATTCGATTCCGATTTGCAAAATAGCGATTTTTGATTCGATGTTTGATTTTTTATTTCTACGATAGATCACGATATTACGGGAACTATATATTGTATTAGGGAACTAATTAACGGGAGTCCATGTTTGGTAATTTTTAAAAACCTCGATTTATGCATATATTTTATTGTCCAATCAAGACGGCACATTTTATTAGTATTTTTTTAAATAAAAGTCTGATCTCGTAGAGAGTTTGAGTCGTTTCACTTCAAAGTGGAGGGCCGCTTAGGAAATTCAAAACTTAGTCAAAAGATTAAAAATTTAAAGTTCAAAAGCTTAGAGTTTAAAAAATCAAATTATATAAACCTCGGTATTTAAAAAGTTGGTACTTGTGCGCTAGTGTCAACAGAATCTGGAACCTGAACAAAGATCGCCGACATCGCTACTCGCCATCGCCACAAGAGCCTAGAAAAGGACAATATTTTATTTGTGCCTGAGTCTCGATTCAAGCTTTTTAAAACTTTTGAAGATTGAAAACTTCAAGACCTAAAAAAATCACGCATTTTAGACTGTGAAAAAGATTAGATCACACGGAATGTGAAAAATTTTAACAGCCCAAATGAAAACTCAAATTAAAACAAACCACAATTCTTCTTCACTTGCTTCTAACATTACCAATTGATGCCAGCTAACTTTGGCCGGTTTTGAGATTTTTTGTCACTATACCAAAAATAAAAGGGAAATATTTCCTTTGCCTTTCATATATATATAAACCTCTACTTTGAGGTAACATTAAATCAACATCAACTACCCTAAAATATTCGACTTTATATACAACACTTGTCATAAACCGTCAATTATATATAAAATGCACAAAAATCAGCGAAATCGGAGGTCAGAACTATAGTCTAGCAAACTTAAACTGGACCAAAAGAGTGAATTTTGTGGAGAGTTTATTATTCAAGCTAAGTATGACAATGTATATATTTTCTGAAAGCTCAGAAATCAGAGATTTCGAAAATTTCAAAAAATTCTAAAATTTTAGAATTTCCAATTTCAGAAATTTTAGAAACTGTAGGAAAAGAAAAAATATACGAAAAGTAGTCGAGTTTGGTATCAAATGAAAGGCCTCGTTCAGGAGAACGCGAATATGTATCAATTATGCGGATTTGGGGCGGCACGTGGTTCCAGCGAGCCCATATCCCGAAAAATAAAAGTTGCTCCAATCGCTACAAACTTGGGCTCATTTGAAAGCTCTCATCACGCTGAGTAAAAGTTATAATTGGGTCATCGCTCAAAAATGCTGTCTGCGAAAGTTATTCCTCTTTAAACACCAAAAATAGGTAGTTTTAACACTTTTGGAGGGTTTAATCCAGGCTGGCGAAAGCTGTGAGCTGAATCAAGTCAAGCCAGCTCGCCAGCCCGCAAAGAAGCCGCCGTGTCGGTTCCTTTGAAGTTTGTTTAAATTAGCTTATCTTACGCATGCATGAAGATCCAAAGCTGCAATTTTTACGTAGTTGTGTATAATGATGAGACGCAAAATGTAGCGCGCTGGCTTGACTTGATTCAGCTCACAGCTTTCGCCAGCCTGGATTAAACCCTCCAAAAGTGTTAAAACTACCTATTTTTGGTGTTTAAAGAGGAATAACTTTCGCAGACAGCATTTTTGCGGATGACCCAATTATAACTTTTACTCAGCGTGATGAGAGCTTTCAAACGAGCCCAAGTTTGTAGCGATTGGAGCAACTTTTATTTTTCGGGATATGGGCCCGCTGGAACCACGTGCCGCCCCAAATCCGCATAACTGCTACATATTCGCGTTCTCCTGAACGAGACCTTTCATTTGATACCAAACTCGACTACTTTTCGTATATCTTTTCTTTTCCTACAGTTTCTAAAATTTCTGAAATTGGAAATTCTAAAATTTTAGAATTTTTTGAAATTTTCGAAATCTCTGATTTCTGAGCTTTCAGAAAATATATACATTGTCATACTTAGCTTGAATAATAAACTCTCCACAAAATTCACTCTTTTGGTCCAGTTTAAGTTTGCTAGTCTATAGAATGGATACTCTGATTCTTGTCTAGAAATGACCCAGAGCCATTAACAAGAAAATTGGGTGCAACGGTAATGCACTCTTAATATAATCAACCTGATCGAAAGCAATTAGCATCCGATAAGTAGTTTATTAAAAGAAAATGGCATGCAGACCGACAAATTGGTCAGGTCCAACAAAAATGGGTATTGAGCCATCGAGTCAACCCTAGTTGTGCAAATCTTTATGAAAATAGGAAACATCACCTCCCCACCAAAAATCCAAATTTTGCCAATGGAAGGAAAACGTGTCTCAGCTCAATAATTCCAATAATCAGCATGAGAACTTCAATCACAAAGTTAGTTTGTTTAAATTTAATAACATTAAATTCAATAACATTATCAATATTTGTAAACTCTTCTCTGTGATTTTTTGGTCAAACTTTTGTGGAAGCATTAATGCTTTTCATACGTGAAAATTTGATTGAAACTAACAAGTAGAAGATGTTAAACAATTTATAACTAGCCATTAATTGATCAACTTAAAAGTCAATTGCTAAATTTCAGAATTTACTGTAACTGTACTTTAATATTGGCACAAAACTTAAAAAACAAAGACCCAAACCCAAGCTAAGATGCAGTGCACAATTGATATGGAGAAAAAGATGACAAAATTTTGGCATTCTCATTGCTGTAGAATGTAGATAAAATCACGCAGATGCAGGCACTAAACATACACACATACACGCTCACACATTCTCTCTTAATCTGCAGTCCATTTCCCCTGAATCAAAATGTGAATCAAAATGAATCAAAAATCAAAAATAACGATTCAACAAAAATATTTGTGATTTGATGCAGTTCGATTTTGAAATGAAAAGAGTAGCAGAGATTTGATGCAGTTCGATTTTCTGCACTGCCAATTAGATTCGATTCGATGCATCAAAAATCAAAAGTCGCATCAAAAGTGTTTTGATTTGATTCGAATCAAAAACCAAAAACAACAGTACTACAGGGTTGTAGGTAAAACCTTCAAATACCTTAAGGCAGATATAGAAGATCACAACCAAAATGAAACCCAACCCGAAACTACAGGACTTAGATGTAAAGCTAAAAGATGCAACTGCTGTACCGTATACAAAGAAGGTTCAGAATTTAAAGGATACTATAATTCACAAGTACATTCTATAATTAATAGTGATAACAAACAAGTAGACTGTAACACTACTAATGTGATCTACTTAATTACTTGCACGGAATGTGGCTTACAGTATGTGGGTGAAACAGGAAGAAAACTAAAAATTAGAATTGGCGAACACAGGAACAGTATCAAAAATCCTATAAAAGCAAATTGTAAAACTCTTGCAGCACATTTCAACATTGGCTCCTGTAAAAACTTTACAGTTCAAATAATAGAAACAATTAAAACATCTAATGACTCACAACAAGATAAAAATAACAGGAGGGATAGAGAAGCTTACTGGATAAAACGGTTAAAAACAAAAACCCCTTATGGTCTCAACGAACTTTTAAAAAAAGAAGACTACAATTTAACTGTTCTAGAAAACCTACATATTTACGAAAACATAAAACAAAGTATCAGTAATACACGAACAAAAACAAAACGTATTTTTAAAAACAATACCATAAAGGAAGAAGAATATCAGAAATTCTATCAAGACGGTACTACACACAAATACATTTACGATACAATACACAAACTAAATAAAAAACAATTAAAAACACTAGTCGCTATAAATAATCTTAATAAAAATAATCCTAAATATGACCTAGTGAAGGACTTATCTGAAGGTAAACTAAATATGATAAAAGGTAATAACACAGTCAAAAAACAAAACAAAGAAAACATTACTTTTAACTTTAAACATAAAATTATCGACAGTATAAACTTAAATAGAATATTTAATGAACACGTGCACTTGATGCCGGTTCCCAAATATAATAATGATATACATAAACCAAGAATCTTCTACAAATACAACCAACCAATTGCTACACAAATCTATAACTATAAACAAACTATTAAAGACTTGGACATAGATGAATGGATTAAAAATTTTAAAAACAACGGTTACCAATGTAATTGTTCAAATAACCCCTCATCTGACAACTTCCACAAACATATAATCACTGGGGATTTAACTGTACTAAACTGTAAAAAACTTGAAAATATACTTATTAATGGACCTAAATATAGACTACCACAAAAACCTAACCTACTAAAAATTATTGATGATATTACACTAGGCCTACAACAGTATATAAACAAAATACATACTAAATATAAAATCGATAAATACAAACTAACACATTGGGCAGACGCTATTATAAACTCTGTAAAAGAAGCCTTAAACAAAAACCTTAAACACTTCAATACAAATACCATGGAAACTCATGGACTAAAACAATTACTAACTAGAATACACAATGATTATGTTCTGACTCCCGTAGATAAAGCAAATCAAAACATAGCTATTATATGTAAACAATTTTACATACACCAAACCCTCAATGAATTAGGACTACTAAAAGACAAATCAGACACGTATATCACTACATCCAATACACTCCCAGAAATTACAGATAAAATTACCAATTACTACAAATCAAATAATATACAACTAGGAGATAATACACAACTACCTCACATATACCTAATTCCCAAATTTCACAAAACCCCAATAAAGTTTAGGACTATTATTGCTAGCAAACATGCACTTACGAAACCGCTATCTATCATTATTGACAATGCACTTAAACTAATATCAACTTCGAGATTCCGTTATGGAAAAATGGCAAAAACTTTTTTAAAAATAAATCCTTATTGGGTAATAGGTAGCAGCCAGCCTATCCTAACTACTACATCAAAAATCAATGAAAAATCAGCTGCAAAAACGATAAATACATATGACTTCACTACTTTGTATACAAACCTTCACCATTCTACGATATGCAGTAACTTAGAAAACCTAATACATAAAACTATGAGACACCCTATGCATAAAAACAAGCTACGAGTTAGATGGGGAACTACTAAAAATACGAAAGACATTATTACATCAAATTTACTATGTCAACATATAAAATTCCTCTTGGATAACCAATATTTCAGCTGTGGAAACTATACCTTTAGACAAACCATAGGAATACCTATGGGTAGTAACGCTGCTCCATCTATAGCAAATTTAGTTTTACATAATATGGAATATACATACATCACTAAGAACAAAGGGATTGGTATAGAGTATCTTAAATATTCTTACAGACTGATCGATGACATAACACTCCTTAACGATGAAGGGAAATTCTACGAAATCATCTGTAAGATGTACCCTGATGAATTACAACTGAACAAAGTAAATACTAATGATCAAGAAGCAAATGTACTCGACCTTAACATTAAAATTATAAACGGAAAATTTACTACGAAATTATATGATAAAAGAAACGATTTCCCCTTTGTGACTTTTAAATTCCCTACATCGACGTCTAATATCTCCGGTAGTATCATTAAAAACACAATTAAAAACCAAATACTCAGATATGGTAATATCTGCGACAGATATGAAGACTTTAAACATTGCACGAGATCTCTAAGTATTATGTTAAAACAAAGAGGATATACTAACAAATTTATTAAACAGTCTATTTTTAATGCTATTTACAAAGAACCTAAGATAAACCAAAAATACACCTTAAACCATGAAAACGACAAAGACAAATGGAACAACGTTAAAAGTATGCTTTTGTAGATCCAGGACACCTAAACACCCTTGTAATCCGGCTTTGCCGGCATTGTAATTCCGGCTTGCCGGCTCCTGTAAATCCAGCGACGCTGGTCCACTCTAATACAAA
>JASAND010005711.1:0-82445 GCA_030248195.1 Trissonchulus latispiculum
AATTTAATCTATAGGCTCTATTAAACCAATGTATGTATTAGTTTGACCTTTCCTGCTAATGCTTAGAAAAATTTTCAATTTTGAAAAGTGGGTTTTTTCCGCATGTGGGTTTTTTTCCCGCCAACTCCAGGTCACCCCCAGGTCGCACCAGAGGGGTTAGAGCAGTGTGGCACAGGGGCGCAGCCAGGGGGCATGCGGGGCATGCGGCCGCATGCCCCGTCAGGATTCGGGGGTAAAAAAATATTTTCAATAAAGCAGAGCAAGAAAAACAAAAAGTTCTGCGCCATCTGCGCTAATTAAATTTAAATAAAAACTGCATAAATTAATCAAAATTCAAAAAGTTTTCAAAAATTTGCTAAGTTTATATATACCTAATGCTTGTTCAACATCTAAACAAAACGACAGGATCTTCAAAAGCCTATTTGAAAAGGACTTTGCAAAAAAGGTTGGAGTTTTTGATGAAGTTTTCTTAAGGTGGTGATTCCTTTTGGGCACATATTGTTGATTGACGGTACAAATCAAGATGAAATTTTATGAAACTTTCCAAAATAAGTTTTTTTAGCATTCTAATACCCTCCGCGCAATCCCGCTTCAAAAATTCGACGTCTCCGTTCACTGTGGTTTTTGTCAATTTTTGACAGCTAGGCAGTTGCTGTACAGCTTATATTCATTCGAAAGATCTTGTTGAGCTCTACATTTTTGCTCTTTGAAGTACCTTTCTAGCTTTTCGCTATCGTGAGATATAGTCGATTTTCCTATTTTGGCGTTGGAAACTTGTCATTTTTGCAGAAACCAAATAATGCGCCATTTCTTGAGCTACGAAAGCCGTAAAATTAAACTACGGGTGTCAATTTGAAGGTCTCGTCGAGACCGATTATCTAGACTAGACACCAAACTAGACACGAAATATATATATACATATAATATATATGTATGTTTAGTTTAATACGATAAAAACTGACCATTTTAGTCCGCTTTTCAGCATGATTGCTGCCGCCCAAAAGGGTCGAAAAAATTAAGCTTGCGAGGCGAAATTTTCAAAAAATTCCCAAGTTTTAGCTAATTTATGGACTTGTAAGCGCATTTTACGCTTTTAAGATAAACATTTAGGTTTATGTAGTTATACCTTAGTCTTGCTTGGCCTTCCCCTATCTTTGGTATATACATTCCTCCTTCAAAAAACAAATATCCGAAAAGAGCTCAATTTTTTGTTACCTCCCCAACAAATCCAGAGGGGTCGGACGAAAAGAGGAAGTTACCCCCCCCCCCCCCGTTGATATGCCCAAGTCCGCATGCCCCGTCACAAAGTCCTGGCTGCGCCACTGGTGTGGCATATATCATCATGAAGCGCAACAGATACCCTACACATACATACAATCCGCTTTGGTCTAGGTCTTTCCAGTAGTTCAGGGTGGCCAGGCAAAGTTTGCCAAATTTCGGCACTTGGACGGACCAAAATTTTCGAAAATTTCAAAGTCCCAAAAAATTTGCTGGGAAGCAGTGGGAGCGACAATAGCATACCCTCCTGGGTTATTTTGGATGCTCTTCAAGATAGGCTATTAAAATCCTAGATAGCTCATACCGGTAAGCCCACACTGGGGGTGGGTTTTTTTCCCGCATTGGCGAGTGGGTTTTTTTCCCGCTTGACTATATACCCCCTTCTCCGACCCCCACCCACCAATCTGGCTTTTTCCTAGGCAAAAATTTCTGGGGGGGGAAGTCTGGGGGGGGTCCCCCCCCCCCAGGTCGTGGGGGGGGGGCTCGGATTTCTGGGGGGGGAAGAAAAATTTTGCAAAAAATGTCTAAAAATAGCTATTTTTTGCTGCTAAGCTAAAAAATTAACTGCTTTTAACTTAAATTTAAGCTTAAAATAGCTAAAAAATGCTAGCATTTAAAATGCTAAAAAAACCCACCCCCTTTTTTGGGGGAAAAATCCACCCGCCTCCTGGGTCACGGGTTGGAGCTAGGAGCTCCAAAACATACCAGCAGAAAGCGCGACTCTTGCTAACCTATGTGTGCAAAGATCAGGTCATTTGGTTCACTCTTGCTCATTTTATGACATTTTGAAAATGATACCTACTTTTTGGTCCAACCTTCCAAAAATTTGGCAAAAGTTTGGACCGATGTAACTTTTGACAGGGTTGGGCTAGAAAAGTTTTGCAAATATCTGCAATGATGGCAAGTCTTCCTCTTTGCACACAGCAAAAATTAGACCGATCCGATGCATCGTTGGACTGGCACATTGCCAAACGTGGCGGGGAAAAAACCCGCATTGGGGGGGAAACCCACCCAAATTTTTTTGAAAAATTTTTTATCAGCTCAACTGGGAAACAATTCGGGACTGTAGTACGATATTATCGAGGACGCTGCGTCACCCTATGCTGTCAGATTTGGACAATTTTGAATACTTGGGCAGCTAGAGGCATAAAACCCTAAAAGTGCAATTTCGCTGCTGGATGACCCAGCAGAGGTCTAATTGTGACTTTTAATAGCCAATTGTACGTAAAAAACCATTCTCTACACGTTAGAATAATAAGTTTTATCAAATTACATCGTTTTTAGCATTTTTCAAAAATTGCCCTATGTAAATAATATTGCCCTATGTGTTAAACTTTATGAAACCTGTCCGTTTGATGCTGCATTTTCAATGGCACATGAGATCTCAAAAAAAGCTACCTAGGTCGGATTTTTTGACTCATACTAACTAAAAAAGTTGAATTTTACACTGGAAGTGTCAGAATCGCGCTACGACAATTTTTAGGACCTGTGAGGGGTGGGTTTATTTTCCCCCCATTTGGGTTTTTCCCCCCATTGGGTTTTCCCCCGCTACTTTTTGCATTATACCGGCCTAACGGTACAACCTAGAGATGTGCAAATGGGCTTAAAAGAAAGTTCTAAGTACGCCAAGTACGATGGTACAATAGAGTTCTCAGCTAGCCCTTATAACAAAAAAGTTCCAGCCAAAATCCGAAAAAGTGGGTTTTCCCCCATGGCTACAATAAATGTCCATAAATTTATAGATTGCGATTGCGAACTTGTTTCAAAAAGTACCACCGCCACCTCCTGGTGAAATTCCTTCAATAACTGATAAAAACAGTTGAACGTGTTGAAGACAATTTTGCTTTTGGCTCTTTTCCTTCAGTCATACAGATTAAATTTTTCTTTTTGTCCAGACCTCTTTTAAGTGGCATTGATGGTTCGGTGTGGCAGTTTCATCCCTTGGCTGGTTTGCTGAATTTCGACTGTCGGCTTATCGTTGTGAAGGCGGCTGACAGAGGGTAAGGAACGGTGGAGTGGGAGTGGAAGGAGGAATGCCGCCGGCTCACATCAGTTTCCTGGTGAAAAACGCCACTGTGACGAAGGATGATGTCCGGGATCTCTTCATGGGATTTGATCTGGTTTCTGTGGACTTCAACAGATTTCATTGGATTGTGGTAAGGAAGGATTTTTGGGGTTACACACACTGTCTCTCACTTTGACTCTTTGGCGTGTCTTTATGGTTGATTTTTTGCTTTATGCAGTGTGTTTTGGGAGGGTGGGGGGCGGAATCCGCATCCCCCCATTCCCCTATAATCGTTATATATATGCAGTATGTGTTATATATACACTGGCGTAGCCAGAAAAAATTTCGGAGGGGGGATGCAAAATTTTTCCGGGGGATCTGGGGGGCGGAGCCCCCCAGAAGTAGAGAAATTTTTCTATTTCGTGACCTTCGTGGAATTTTTACAGAGCATTCGTTGAAATAATATTCAAGGCGCAGTGCTTGTTTATGCAGCTAAATAATGCAGAAGGTGGTCAAAGTAGATTAAATAGAGTAATTTGTACTCATTTTTTAGTGCGAAACACGTATTATATATATATAATGGTATAATACACATATTTCGCGCCGAAGACGCGAAAATTTTTTGAAAAATAGGCGTTTACACACGTGACAGGAAAAAATTTCTGGGGGGCAACACCATTTCGGGGGGGAATTCCCCCCCATTTCCCCCCCCCCCCCCTGGCTACGCGCCTATATATATATATATATATTAGTGATGGGCACCTGATATTTTTTCGGTACGGTGTGATCAGAGTTTCTATCATGCAAGCAAGCGACAACCTTGGATTCAGAGATATTCATTCTTCAACAGAGATTCATATATATTTTCAGAGAAATTTTTGCAAAATATAAATTTTTTAGAAATTTTGTTTAAAATTTGCTAATTTTTCATTACGTATATATATACTTTGTCTGAAATGTGTCACGGTCACGGATATCCGGATATGTTTCTCAAATCGGATATTATCCGGATATAAAAATTATCCGGATATCCAGTGCCCATCACTAATATATACGTATATACGTATGCGTATATATACGTATACATATATAGCGCGGCGGGAAAAAAACCCAAACCGATATGCGGGAAAAAACCCATCGCCAGTGTGAGACACCCATCTGAGCTAGATGGGATTTTAATAGCCTATTTTAAAGAGCGTCCAAAACTACCCTAGAGGGTGTATTATTGTAGCTCCCACTGCCTCTCAGCAAATTTTTTGGGACTTTGAAAATTTTGGAATTTTTGGTCCCAACATGGAGGTCAGGCAGGGTCAACTTTGGGGGGTCATCCTGAACTACTGGGAAGACTTAGCCCAAAACGGATTACAGTTTCACAGAGGATATGTCTCGAACTTCACGATGGTGTATTCAATTTGGCTCTAGTGCCTGTGGTGCGACCTGGGGGTGACCTAGACTCGGCGGGAAAAAACCCATGTGCGGGAAAAAACCCAAATTTCAAAATGAAATTTTTTTCTAACCATTAGCAGCAAAGGAAAAATTCATGCATTTCTTAGCTCAGTAGAGCCTCCTGATTAATTTGGTATAGATTTTACCTAGGTTCGACCTTCCATGTGAGGTCCAGGTGCCAAAATCTGAGATGGTGCCATTTCAAGCCAAATTTTCAAATTTCGCCAAAAACCGCTAAATTTTTCACTAAAATAGGTCGGGTTTAGCTATAAATGCAATAAAAACACGTTTTCTATGTGATAGGATGCTTAAACCGCAGAAATTAAGCAAATCTCAAAAATTTCCAAAATTTGCCTATGTTTACGTGTTAAACATACGAAATTTTGAAAAGTCAATTTGACATGATTTTTTGCAAAAATATTGGTATTTTATGATTCAGATGTACTAAAAATGACCCGCTGTTTCGAATGGTATGTATAGTCAAAACCGTTCTGGCGTGCTTACAGCAAAAAATTCGGCTGGGTTTTTTCCCCGCCCATGGGTTTTTTCCCGCATTGGGTTTTTTCCCATCGGTTTGGTCGAAAATTTCTCGCCAACGGTAAGCGCTAGAGAGATGTTTTATAGCTCATTTTGAAGCTCTTCGCAAGGCCTCATGGTAGTTATCGTTAGATTTTCGATTTGTCGCTTAATAAAAAAGTTACAGCCAAAATTCGAAAATTTGGGTTTTTTCCCGCCGCGCTATACGGTATATGTATACAATGTACGCATATATATACAGTACATTTCATGAAATCCATGACTGGTGGCGTAATTTCCGAATTGGCGAAAACAGCAAAATGTCGCGAAGTATTAGCGATTTTCGCCAAAGTTGGCGAAAACTTCGAACAAAATTGGCGAAAAAAACAAGAATTGTCGCCAATTAAGCAAGACTTTTCGCCAATTTTGGCGAAAATTGCCGTCACTTCGAGATATTTCGCTAATTTGGAAATTACGCCACCAGTCCTGGATTTCATGAAATGTACTGTACGTATACAACACATTTTTGTCTGTACATTTGCACATTTGTATATACGTACATTGTACGATTTTGGGTTTGAGTTTAATGTGCATTTTTTGCTTCAGACATTCAAGTGTCTTGAAGATGCGTTGGAGGCATTCAACAGTGTAAATGGCGCACACTTTGCCGGCGACCGTATAAGATTAAAAGTAGGTTTCCTATTGTACAACGACATAATACAGAAGTCTCATTTTGTATATACGTATACAACATACCGAAATCAACAGTAGTAAGTTGAAAACCAATAAACCTGGGAAGATCAGGAAGTGCTGTTCTGGTCTGTTAATGACTGCTCTTGTTTTTATATTTAGTCACTTGAGATAAATCACCCCCAAATGAGAATATAAAAACGATGCCATTCCCGGAATACTCATAGGTTGTATTAGGTCAGCTAATGTTTGCTAGTATATATACGTATGTAGCATTAGCGACATTATGGGTCCACCCACACACCTACCAACATGGGACCCCTATAGGCCCCATGGAAAGTTTGTAGCATATAAAGCTGACCCCTCAAAATCACTGTCAAAACATTAAGTGTACCACCTGTTTGGGTTGCGGGGGGGGGGTAGAAGGTCCAAATTAGGCCCGGGGGACCCCACCAAAGTCCGAAATTTGGGGGGTATTTTTGGGGGGTGTATAGCCATGGGGTGAAAAAACCCACCCCCATATGAGTGAAAATGGTCGAATGACCGTGTAAAACAAGGCTGCGCAGAAGCTGCGCAGATTCCTGCGCAGATCCTGCGCAGATTATGTGCGCAAAAAATTGTACGTGTCGAGTTTAGTATGTGTGCGAAGTTTCATCCCCGTACCACTTTCCGTTAAAAAGTTACGCCAAAAATCGCTTACGAGAGTGATGTTTTTTTTCCGGTTCTCCGCTTTGACGTCTGGTAAGGGGGTTTTGTAGCTTTAATAACAACAGATAGAAAAATTTTTGCCTATGAAAACCATATATATTCTTGGAGTACGCAACAAAAATAAGCCGATAGGCTAGTTTTTATGCCTCCCAGAGCCGGAAAAAATTTTTGACGGGGGGCCAAAGTCGGTCAAAACGCTAAAATGGCCAAAAAGTATGCTTCAATGTCACCTTAATAAGTCAGACTGGGCTATATATGGGGCAATACTGCCTATATGGCTAAATAGGACACATATCAGGGTCGTTCAATTGCTATATGATTTTCCTGCCGGGGGCGTAATTTTTGGGTACTGGCCTGCCAAAGTTGGTGAATTTTGGGTCCAACTTTGAACTTAGTTTTTTCGCTTATTTTGCGACCTGGAAGGCTCAAATCTTGTGTACAAAGGTTTTTGCGGACGGAGAATCGATTCCCGATATCAGTTTTTCTGCCCGACTGACCCAAGTTGCTGGGCTGGTTCCACTTTGCCGTCTGGAGGGTCATGTCGGCAACCGTTTCCTGGAGGTCCATACTAGGCTCTACTTGGCCTCTCAAAACTTTCTCTATAGGGGTTTTCTGGTGCGCCCAGCTCATTTCCGGTGTCGGTTTTGCTGTACAACGCACCCATTTTGCTGGGCTGGCTCCACTTGACCGTCTGAGGTGTCAGGTCGGTAAGGGGTCAGGTGGTCCAAAATAAAATTTTTCAAAAGTGGTCAAATTTGGTACCAAATGAAAGCCCTAAGTGAGCTGAGCAACTTTTGTCATAGAATTGTATGCTCAAAGTGGTTGTAGGGTGCTGGGGTGGGGTGGGGTGGGGACTTAGGCGATTTTCGGTCAAAAATTAAATTTTTCAAAAGTGGTCAAATTTGGTACCAACTGAAAGCCCTAAGCGCGCTGACCAACTTTTGTCATAGAATCGCATGCTCAAAGTGGTTGTAGGGTGCTGTGGTGGGGTGGGGTGGGGACTTAGGCGATTTTCGGTCAAAAATGAAATTTTTCAAAAGTGGTCAAATTTGGTTCCAAATGAAAGCCCTAAGCGAGCTGAGCGACTTTTGTCATAGAACTGCATGCTCAAAGTGGCTGTAGAGTGCTGTGGTGGGGTGGGGTGGGGACTTAGGCGATTTTAGGTCAAAAATGAAATTTTTCAAAAGTGGTCAAATTTGGTTCCAAATGAAAGCCCTAAGCGAGCTGAGCGACTTTTGTCATAGAACTGCATGCTCAAAGTGGCTGTAGAGTGGTGTGGTGGAGTGGGGTGGGGACTTAGGCGATTTTCGGTCAAAAATGAAATTTTTCAAAAGTGGTCAAATTTGGTTGGTTGGTTGGTTCTTTTTTGCGCATACATATGTAAAAGAATGGAAAACAAGAACCAAAAATGCTCCTTCGTCGCATGTAAAATACATATGAGTACTCTCAGGCAGGTTGTACAAAAACGGAAACTAGCCTGTAAAATGCATATGAGTGGCGTTGAGGTTGTAAATTAAGGAAAACAAGTTGCAACGGCTTAACATATGAGCCTGTCCTACAACGAGGCTCATATTGGCGTCACAGTGCAGCCTTCTTAAAGATCATCAGGTCATCATATTAAGGAAAAAACGAATGAATAGACATAACATGTTAACATTGTGGCTTGAAAGAAATGGACAGAACGAAGTGAACTGCGATACCTCAAGTTGAACTGTACCTGCAAGCTGATGTTTCCCGAAACACCATGGCACCTACTATTTCCGGAAGCACTATAGTACAGTACACACCTACTGTATTCTGGGAACACTATGACACACACTACTCTCACATACGTAATGCTTTCCCCACATGGCTCTGAGTCAGAGCGCAAAGTGGCATGCCGTATAATGCGTATGCACAGTATAATGTCTTAGCGGCAAGATGTGTGAAGGACAATTTTGTAATGAAAAGCTTTATATACGTGCTATTTATATGAAGGTCAAATATCGACAAATTATATTCTGACATACGCCAATATGAGCCTCGTTGTAGGACAGGCTCATATGTTAAGCCGTTGCAACTTGTTTTCCTTAATTTACAACCTCAACGCCACTCATATGCATTTTACAGGCTAGTTTCCGTTTTTGTACAACCTGCCTGAGAGTACTCATATGTATTTTACATGCGACGAAGGAGCATTTTTGGTTCTTGTTATATTTAGTCACTTGAGATAAATCACCCCCAAATGAGAATATAAAAACGATGCCATTCCCGGAATATATACTCATAGGTTGTATTAGGTCAGCTAATGTTTGCTAGTATATATACGTATGTAGCATTAGCGACATTATGGGTCCACCCACACACCTACCAACATGGGACCCCTATAGGCCCCATGGAAAGTTTGTAGCATATAAAGCTGACCCCTCAAAATCACTGTCAAAACATTAAGTGTACCACCTGTTTGGGTTGCGGGCGGGGTAGAAGGTCCAAATTTGGCCCGGGGGACCCCACCAAAGTCCGAAATTTGGGGGGTATTTTTTGGGGGTGTATAGCCATGGGGTGAAAAAAACCCACCCCCTTTTTGGGGGGAAAAAACCCACCCGCCTCCTGGGTCACGGGTTGGAGCTAGGAGCTCCAAAACATACCAGCAGAAAGCGCGACTCTTTCTAACCTATGTGTGCAAAGATCAGGTCATTTGGTTCACTCTTGCTCGGTTTGGATTGGACCCCATTTTAGGGGGGAGGGGAGGGGGGTCTGACGTAAATACGTCGACGTAAATGCTGTTTGTATCTCTACGGAGATCCGCTGGCCACTGCAGTCCTCTTTCTGTGCATAGCACAGTCAGAGAGGTTTTGATAAAACCTTCTCTGGCTATGTTGCAGCACAGATAGAGCCGAGCTGGCTGTCCTCCTTTGGACAACCAGGCAGGAGCTCCAGGGAATAGTTCTCCCTGGGTAAGAGCGCTCACCGCGCCCATTGGCTCTCTCCTGTTCGGACTAAGGCTTCGGCCTTAGTGACTGCAGGCAGGCGTTTTTCATTATTTCTTTATTATTGTAACATTATTACTTTGGTTTTTATGGCTAAATATACTAAGTTTAATGCACTCTTTCTCCTGGATGCATCAGATCTACACCAGCGCCAGCGTTCTAATCTGAGAACTTGTATTGTATTCATCTAGATTTGACCAATTAAACGTTTTGTTTGAGCTTCAACTAACCTCATGAGTCATGATTTGGTTCTTCTCGTTGCCGTATATATCTCTGTCTACTTTTTTGTTTTCCAGTTGCATCGTATGGGTCCCAAGGACCCCACAGCCTTTCGTGCCATGAAGCACAGGACCAAAATGGCTGCCACCTTGCCTGAATGGTATCGACAGGGGTTTCAGCCGCCGCCGCGGCCCAGCTCTGCCGAGATTCCCAGAACATTTCCTGGCTTTGAGCGTCTGGACGACAGTGTCCGTCCTTGTCGAGATGGCGAAGGTATGACGGCCGCAGCCCACAAGTCGGAGGATGGAGCCAGGGCTACGCTCCCCGTGTCTCGTCAGTTACCGTGCGGGGCTTCCGGCTCTGAGCACGCCGGCTCTTCTGGTGGTGTGCTGTTGCCGCAGGTTGATTTGGTGGTTGTGGAGGACAACGATCACCGCTGGCAGAAGCAGGAGGCTACCGGCGGCGCCGGGCCCGGGCGGCCGCCTGCTAGACGTGGCTTTGGTGGCGAACCGTTCGGTGGACCGTCACGTGGCGCCGCCTGCGTCTCCGTCGTTGCGGCGGAGAATAATCAGTTGAGGCGACGCTCTCAGACACATCAGATGGGTGCGGTGGGCGGCCGACGTAGAGGTCCTCCTCCTCCTTTGGGCAGACGCCAGAGCAACGATAGGGATGCAGCTGGTGGTGGTGACCGGCGCCGTTCATCCGGCCTTCCTTCTGGCGGTTCTGCTGCTGCTCCCTACTTTGACCCGAATCTGGCACTGTCCTTTGATGCATGCTTTACGTGAGTTTTACAGTATATAGTTTAGGCTTTGACAGGATCTTTTCTAAAACGTTTGGTAGAGGGGGAGGGTTTGGTGATTGCCGAACATTGGTGTTGTATTTGTTGTTGGCGTAGGGAAAGGAACCGCCTGATTTTGGTCTACAATAAATTTTGGACATTTTCAGTTATATACAAAAATTTGTGGCGATGCCAGAGAATTTGTTAAACGTGGACTCCTTTTGACAACACTTTGGGTGTCCAAAATTTCGGGTGGGATTTCGCCCGCCCCCCCCCCGAGTTTTTGCTCTTGGCGTTTGCGGTGCCCCTCCTGGAAGGGACGGGGTGTGAAGTATGTTCCTACTCTACGTACGTATACACTGCTATGATGACGTAATTTGCGTATGAGCATTTGGATGTTGCGACTGCTAATTGCCTGTAACAGTCTGTCCAGTGCTGTGAGCAATAAGTTTATGTTCTGAGCAGCTTTAGCATCTTGTTTTTCAATTTGCCTATTTACAGTTTTTAGCTGTCCTTAGCGCTGTCCTGAAATGTACGACCAGTAGATATATAGGTTTTTTGGTTTTGTGTATGGATCGTCTGAGCTTAGGTTAGGTTTTGTGATTTCAGATGGTTTGTCCGTCTGATCCGTCGTCGGGGTCCGCTCTCCCTGGGGGACGACCGGATCCACCGCACTCTCAGCCATGAGATTGATCCGTCCATTCGCCCCGGCTTTGAGCCCATCCACTTGGTCCTGCTCTCTCATCCGGATCTGGCTGTGGCCAGTGGCTACATCTATTTTGCCGAGTCTGAGGTACTGAGTTCTATACTGTTGCTTTTGTCATTAAGTTGTCATACCCTTTGTATTGACTTGGGCAAGATTACCAGCGAGATTAACGTTTTGTGCTGTGTCGTTGCGTTGAACTCTCCTAGACATCTTGCCATATTGTTTTGTTGTAAAGGTTATACCCATGGTAGATTGGCCTTACAGGCATTGTATGCTGTCGTGGCCGGTTTGCTTTTCAAGACGCCTTTATACAGTTAGTATCGGTGTTCGTGTTGTTGTCATTTGCACATCCCAGGCATAAATTTCTGAGGGCTGGTCTTTGAAAAAAGCTTAATAAACTAGCGAAAAATGCCAAAGTCCTTTCTTACACAGCAAGGCAATGGCAAGTAGGTGGTAAAACCCAAAATATGAGGGGGGATTTGTTTAAAGCGGAAAACGTAAACAATACTTGTTAGACTAGTGATGGCCCCGGATGTTTATCATTATCGGAATATTTCCCTACTTTTTGTTAGCGAATATTCGGCGAAGCCCGGAAAATTTTTGACCCAAACCTGCACAGAATTTGGGGGGTCCAAGAAGATAAAATCTTGGAATTTGCGATTTTCGGAGCATTCCGCAAAATATTCAATTCTTCTACCCTTGCTTCTGTTTGACGAGTGATTGTGCAATAAACATTTGTTACCGCTTTCCCGCACCCTACTAGCCTTGTAGGCCAAATGATGTTCGTAACATTTTCAAGACGGGATTGAAAGTCGTTTTTGAAACTATTCTGAAAATGCTGATGGCCTAGTGCTCAAGACTTCTGGGGTTAATGTACGTCTAGGTAAACCAAAAATGATGATAATCTTTTAGTTATTTGAGATAAATGTTTTTTATACAATGTGGCTGTATTTTGGCTGTTTTTTTTCTAGGATCAAAAGGCTCGCCTGCTGCGATTGCCCTATGACTATCAGTACAAGCAGTCCTGGGAACCGCAGCCAGTTGACACCCTTGCCACTGTTGAACAGTTTAAACAGTACGTCACTGCAGCTTGACCCCTTTTCGTGTACAACCTTGGCCATGAGGATAGATTTTTTATTCTGCTGTGCCTGTCCAGTTGCCTTACATAATAGTATTTCAGCGACGGATATTTTGCAGCTCTTGCACATTGCGTGTCAGTACTTTCTTGCATGATTACGTGTCGTATGATATTTTTTGAAAGAAAATGATAGCATTTTTTAGGTACACTGTTGCCCTGGTTGGGACCTACGGGCCTCAGCGGGTGAGTGGGTGTCGTTGGAAGGGTCTGGTGAATGCCCTGCCGCCCCCGCTCCACTCTACCCTGATGGAGTCCTATGGGAGCATTGCCCAGGCCCTCAGCCAGGACTCCCGGTTCCACCTGTCAGAGAATGGTGGCAGCATTCAGCTGGCCGCTGCCCAGCCGCCTACGCTGAACAGCAATAATGGTGATGCTGGAGACAAGTTTGTATCGACATTGTCAACGGCTGCTGACAGGGCGGCTTCTACGACCGTTCAGAAGGTTGGTTTTTGATTCTCTCTGATTGGACAGGGAAGGGAGAGGGGGGGGGGGGGTTGTTGCAGAATCTTAGCGAGATGCTAAAAGATTAGTTTCGGGATTTGAATTTGGCGCTGAAAGCGGGAGACTTTGGTAGGCATGGGGCCCTTTGGCGGTGTCTTACAGAATCGAGAATTTACTTTAGGATTTAAGAAGAAAATATTTATACATAAAGTATAGAGTAGGTCTTGAAATTTCTTTGGTCGGACTTGACCAGAGAACTTGACTTTCAGCGTGACTTGCTATGCGACTTGCGGATCTTGAACACTTACAGCGTAGTTTAGCTACTAGACTTGCGAAGTCGGGATCGTTTTTATGAGAAACTGGCCCCATAAGGGGGGACGGGATGCGGCGCGATAATCAAATTTTCGAAAGTGGCTGGGACAAAAAGTTTTAACCCCCCCTTTAAAAGTGCATAATATGACTGGTTTGAGACTAATCTAAATAATTTTTGACTTTCTTCTACATATTTTGCCTTTATAGACGACTGGCATGAAGTCGACAGAGGCTGGTGGAGAGTTGTCTGGATGCGTCGTTGTGAGGGCGCCACAGCGCAGCACGGAGCAGGCAGATCAGTCTCCGGATCGAAATTGTGAAGGTCTGTGCTGTGGATCTGGATTGGGTTATGCGTCGTTGTCATTGTTGACTATTATTTTGTTGATTGATAAAAAATCTAAGTTGTATCAATTGTGTCATTTTTGAGGAGGCTAATTCTTTGCTGTTAATTTCCACTTGAATTCCAGCGTCAATTTTTTCTTTTTCATTATTTTCTATTTCCCTGCTTTTCCAGCAGGACCTTTTGGTTGCCTTCATTTCCCCTCTAACTTAGTTTGTAGTTTGTGTCAATTGTAATGTATTTCAGAGCTGTGTGTCAACTATGCAGCCAGTCTGCCTGTACGACTGACTGTGGACGTGGACTCGCTGCCACGCCTGCTGTTTGGCTTCACAGCCGGCACTGTCAGCATCCAGCACCCACACTGCCCCAGCGGCTGCCCCCGCCCCCATCGTCAACAGTATCGTAACTGTCTCGTGTCGTCCAGTGACAACGGTCCGGGTTTATCCTCCCGCCACCATGATACCCTCGCTTCAAGCGCTCTGTCGGTGGCAGTTGACTATAGGAGTGTGATTGTGCCGCCCTGTGGCGTCGTCGCCGGCTTGCCCTCCTCACCACCACGTCGACTGCCACTTCCTGTTCCTGCTCCTGCTCCTGATTCAGCGTCCAGTGTCAGCGGCGGCAGATACCTGTTGTCGGGTCCCCCGCGTCCGCTGGCGGCGTTCTTGGGCGCTCCCGCCGCGGCGGCGGATAGACTACCGGGTGGTTCTGGTTCTGGCGATGGAAAAGGCGACAACAGGTCTATGTCAGTGTCAGCGCCGACGCAGGGCAACGCCTCTGCCAGTACAACTGGTGGACCGGCGTCAGCGCCTGCTGGAGAGGAGCCGGTGTCCCGGGTGAAGCTGGCCCTGGCCTCGCTCCGATTGGGCGAACTGGACTGAGCAGAAAACAGTTTTTTTGAGAGAGAGAGAGAGAGAGAGAGAGAGAGAGAGAGAGAGGGAGAGAGCTTTTGACAGTTATACTTACCTGCCACTACCTCTTACTGCCTACTTTCTTTCAGTACCTATATACGTCTGTCCGTACCTACGTTCATAGTATGCTGTTTGCTTTGTATTTTGTGATATAATAACAAAGATAGCGAAACAGTTATTATTGTTGTTGGTCTTTCAGAAACAGTTATTATTGTTGGTTTTTCAGTTAGAAGCTAGAAATTGCAAATTCTTTTTGAAATTCTTTAATTCTTTTCAAAAATTGATTGTTTCGGCATAAAGTTGATGCTTGAAGCAATGTCTCTTTGAGACATTTTGTTTCCCTGTGTTGATTTTTTACACTTGTTTGTTTTTTGTTGGACATGTTTGTATACTTAGCTATATGGTGACGGCGGTTTTTATTTGCTGGATTGTGTCGATTGCTTTATATTTATGATTGGTTGGAGTGTTTGTGTATAATAGTTGGCATATACTAATTATACATACTTATTAATTATACATATTATATACGTATAGTCAAGCGGGAAAAAACCCACTTTTTTTCTTGGACCAGAACTTTCGACTGGTTTGGGTTAGCACGACTTTGATACTATATTTAATTAGGGTTTGCCCTAAGCTTTCGAATGAGGTATAGTTTGTCTCCCTAGACCCTGCCGTTATGGAGAAATTAAAGTTTTCCGTGTCGGGAAAAAACCCAATGCGGGAAAAAACCCATCGGCGGGAAAAAAACCCACCCGGATTTTTTGCTGGAAGCGTGCCAGAACAATTTTGACGGTGCCATTCGAAAGAGCGGGTTGTTTTTAGTAGGTCTACATCGAAAAATACCAACATTTTTGAAAATTTTCAGAAAAAATTGAATTTTGAAAATTTTGTATGTTTAACACGTAAACATAGGCAAATTTTGGATATTTTTAAAAATTGTTTATTTTTGGCAGTTTAAGCATCCTATCGTGTAGAAAACGTGTTTTTCCTGTATTTAGAGCCAAACTAGACCCATTTTAAGGCAAAAATAAGCATTTTTGGCCAAAATTGAAATTTTGGCTTGAAATGGCACCATGTCCGATTTAGACCCCCTGGACCACCCATAACAGAACGAACCCGGGTAAAACCTATACCAATTTAATCTATAGGCTCTATTAAACAAATGTATGTATTAGTTTGACCTTTCCTGTTAACGGTTAGAAAAATATTCAATTTTGAAAAGTGGGTTTTTTCCCCGCCGATGGGTTTTTTCCCGCCAACTCTAGGTCACCCCCAGGTCGCACCGGAGGGGTTAGAGCAGTGTGGCATATATCATCATGAAGCCCAACAGATGGCCTACACATACATACTATCCGCTTTGGTCTAGGTCTTTCCAGTAGTTCAGGGTGGCCAGCCAAAGTTTGCCAAATTTCGGCACTTGGACGGACCAAAATTTTCGAAAATTTCAAAGTCCCAAAAAATTTGCAGGGAAGCAGTGGGAACAACAATAATGCAGCCTCTAGGGTTATTTTTGACGCTCTTCAAGATAGGCTATTAAAATCCTATATAGCTCATACCGGTAAGCCCACACTGGAGGTGGGTTTTTTTCCCGCATATTGAAATGGGTTTTTTTCCCGCTTGACTATACCTTTACGTGTTTAACAATCGTATATATACATTTTAGCGCTGTTTCTTTTAACCAAAGCTAGATATATTGTTGTAACATTTTCCTTCATTGACTGCTTACGTAATATTGTATCATTGTTACTGCTTGCACACACTGTGTACTACTTTACATTGTTGTTGCAGTGTATTTACTCAGGAATTAATATTAATTGTTGTTGTGCACGTTTGTTTCATGTCTCTTATTCGTACTTTACTTTACTGCACGTACGAACATGTATCTGGTATTTTAGGGTTTTTAAGGTGCGGGCTTGGCTTCGTTCCCCCGATTACCAGGAGGGTGGGAGGGCTGGGAAGGGAATAAAGCACGCCCAGGTAAGGTTAGATAGTGTCAAAACCGTATCAAGTCCACGCACGTATATCCCTAAATTGAAGAATTTTCCATTTTTGACCAAACCTCGTGCATTGGATGTTTAGTTCATTTAAAAAGTAAAGTAGCGCGTTTATTTGAAAAACGGCTGGTTACGCTATAACATTGTCGAAAGCAAAGGAAGCTTCTCCTTTTGTCACCCCAAAGGGTGGCGGGGGGTGGGCTAGATCCTGAGGACCCCCCCCTCCCCCCACCTGGGCGTGGCTTTGCCCTGAGGATACGATTACATCAGAGTTAGGGAAATGAAGATCAACACGTGGATGTCCAAAGTTAGGCCAACCTTATTTCACAACCGGGTTTCTACATTTCGCACGTTGATTAGCTTAAACTTTTTCGTTTTTAAACTTTTAAACTTAAACTTTAAGGCTTAAACTTTAGACAGTTTTCTAGGCTGAATTTTTTGTAAATTTTATGACTATGAATATGAATTTTATTCATAGTGAGTGACTATGAATTGACCTGTACATAAGTCTGACTTGATTGTACTTTTAATCTTGACCGATATCCCAGTCTATTGGTTTCCCTCTACTTCCAAAGGAAAAGGGCAAACCATTATTTGTTAGACTGTTTTTGTTTTCCGTGTGATGTGTTTCCGTGTTTAGCCATTGATGGAAGCTTTTTGTTTATCTTACCAAAATTGGTTCTTTTACCAATTTTTTTTCTGCTGCGTTTTAAACGATTGTCTTTTGGGAAGGGAAGGTCGACTAATAATAATGGACTTTACGATATATACGTAGGCCGTATTTTGTTTGTGTGTGACCTTAGTTGTTAGCTGCGGCTGCATACAAGTAAACAGATTTTCCTATGGATTTTTAATCAACTGTTGTCTGCTTTATTAAAAATAAATGGTATCCTTTTATTTGGTGTCTGTGTTCACTTCTGTTGTTTCATTTAATGTGTTATCATTACGATATCAGGGTTTTTACGTTTCTGTTGCACTGCACTTACTTCGGATCTTTGTATTTTCCGGGATTTTATCAGTTGATACTGTAGTCCTTGCACGGGACTGCAGAGGTTTGCACCCCTCCCTGTCAGTGCAACCTGAACAACAAGATTGGTTTTTACATTTCTTAGATGAGTGTGAACAGACAACACCGACCCGTTTCGTTATTTGAAATGTTCTTTGAAAGCCCGCCACGCCAGACAAAATTTGTGGGGTGTCTGTAGAATCAAAGTCCAGCTTTGTTAACCTGCGTGATATTGCTGCTGCTACCTGCTGTGTTGTCCCAATTCCTTTCCATTTAAAAGTGACATTTTTAGAATTGGTGTGTGGGTTCGATCCCCACCCTGAACTGATTTGTTCGGGTCGGAAGTGGGGCCGAGTTTTCAAAAAATGGGAAGGGAGAGCGGTTTTTTTTCGAAACGCAAGGCCAAGCTAACATTAACAAAGTTTTGTGTTATGGAGATGGGGGGTATCGACAAACCGACGCCCCCCCTCCAAACCCCCCCCCCCAAATTTGTCTGAGCTGTTGTGTGGTACAAAGAGAAAAACCAAAACCAAACTTAAATAAGGGTTCATAAACTAACAAACTCATTTTTACCCACCGTTTCATATTCAAGCATATTTTCATTTGAGCCACTAAGATCGTTATCAGCCGTAGCATTCATATCAATCTTCACTTCAAGTCAATTCCAGCCAGCTTTCCCCCACACTTCAACGGGTTGCCCTCTCTAGGTATAAGACATGTCGTGGTTTCTCCTTACTTCCCTCGCATGTTGGACAAGGGCAGTATTATGTTACTGGCTTATTTTTAGGCCAAAATTTATGGGGGGGGGGCGATATGGGGCGGCTCAAAGTTGCCCCCCCATCGATGGGGGGGGCTCACCAAAAGTGGGGGGCATATTTTTGGAAATAAATTTGCAAATTTTTACGTTTTTTGTGTAAAAATTGCCAAAAATCGCTAAAAAATGACTAATTTTAGGTGTTTTTTACGCTAAAAAAGCGAAAATTTCGATAAAATTCCGGCGCAGCCGGAAAAATTTTTGAAAATTTAGGGTATAAATGGTGAAATCTGGCCATTTTTTGGCTTATGGGGGGGGGAGGTAAAAATTTATGGGGGGGGAGGTTGCCGAGTGGGGGGCCCCCACCCCCCCCCCCAGTAAAAATAAGCCGTATATGTGTGTGTATTGTTTGTTTTTCAGTGGCATTTGCGGTGTGGTTTTATTGCGTGAGCTATTATATACGTGTATATTCAAGACACTAGCACAGTTGTATCGACATCATGAGCGTAACCTTTGACATTGATCCGGGCGATGTTGGACGTGTCATTGGTAAGCAGTAAGACTTTCCTGATTAAATTTTTAAAACCTTTTCAAAAAAAACTCTTCTAATCTAAAAATTGTGCGACAATCAATCACTGTTGAGCTGTGTTGGTTAAAGTAACGTTGTCTTGTCTTGCTTTGCGATGGCTGTCTTTTCCCTACGCGACTCCGGAATTTAACGGACGAAATTTGGGGGAGGTTCCATTTTTTGCAGAATATCGCCAAAAGCGAAGCCGCTAAATTTTTCGAAAATTTAGAGGGAACATGATAAAGGTTGGCAATTTTTTCGGCTTATGGTTTGAATTAGTGGGGGGGGGCTTGCCTTCCGAATTCCCGCCGTAGAAATGAGCCTGACTTTGGGGTTCTAAGCTGAAAACTGCCTGCGATTTTTATCTAAATATGAGCCCATACCATGGTGTTTTAGTTGACGTTTGCCAGGAGGAGGAGGAGGAATTTTTGGGAAATTTAGGGAGAGAACCCTGGAAAAATTTTCGCTTTTGGGATTTTTTCAAACTCTAACCTGTTCTTTTCAGTTTGTTTTTATAAAGTTTCTCTCAGAAAATGAGTGTTTTTGTGGAGTTATCGATATTTTAACGAGTTTTTAAGACATAGCGATTCCTGGCTACTTCCTGGCTATTCAGGAGATTAATTGATTTGTATTATCTCCACTCTTGCAGGAGCTTTGTACGACCAGGAAACGGTAGCAATTGCACGTTAAAAACAAAAGCAATGCTTCATCATTTACCTACCTATGTAGAGGAAAAGACAGTCGTGTTTCAGTGGTCAAGAGAGTCAGTGAGCCAGTGCGTTAGTTTATTTCGTACACCTGCCTGGCGTTTGGTCCAGAGCTCCGGTATAGATTTGGATACAGACTCAGCGCATGGTTTTCTCTGGATTGAAGGAGCTTTAAGGATTGCAACTGGTGGACGGGCAGTCGAATAATGTTGAGGCTTTGATGCGACTCTATTCTGACAAACCAGTACAATACGTCCGAATCATTGGATGTTATCCCATCACTCCAAATTCTTTAAGTTTGAACAAATGAGCTAAAGTTAGGTACGGACATGTTTTTGACCACGCTGCTAAGTTCGTTCAAATATCGCTTAAGTTTTTTGATTTGATTTTTGAAATTCGAATTTGTTCGATTCTGTAGGGTATATATGCCAAGGGAAACCGGAAGCTTCTGTCTCCGATTTTGCTGAAAAGTTGCATACGTATTATTTTAGGGTTGTAGAACACGGATCTGACATCCGTTTTTCGATTCAGCATTTCTTTAGCTCTCTATAAACCAAAGCATAAGCATAGACAGTGCTAGCTAACGAAAAGCTGAATCGAAAAACGGACTTCAGATTCTACGACCCTGAAAGCCCCTGTATGCAACTTCAGTAAATCGGCGACAAAAGTTTTCGGTTTCCCTTGGTCCCCCCTTGGGAATCGAAAAAATCTGATTTCGCGAAATCGAAAACATTTGCGATATTTGAACACGACAATGCCGCTGGGTTATCTTTAGGGGTGGGGCCCCCCACTTTTTAGGTTCCCTCTCCCACTAGACCCTTCCCCCCACTCGTTCCCCCCACTTTTTTGGGCTTCCCCCCCACTCACTATAAGGTGCCCAGAAAATGCCAAATTTTAAGGATTTTTGGTCAAAATTTTCAAAGTTTTTCCGGCTTCGCCTGAACTTTTTTGGTCAAAAATCATCTATATTGGTACTAAAATTTGATTTTTGAACACTTTCGAGCTTAGTTGTAGCAGTATTATGTAGAAAACACGTAATTTTTACGGTATTTTTAGCATTTTTAGCCCATTTTATTCCCCCCCCCACTTTTGGTCCCGCCCCACTTTTTTGGCCTAGAGAAAACCCAGTACCGTACAAAATTTTAGCTCATTTGGTCATGTTTTAAGAAGCTTGAGTGGTGGGAGGGAAGTAACATGGGGAGGGCCCATATCATTAACGGTACTTTTAGACACGCACCCTTCTGTCTCGGTTGGATACGGTTGTTTCAGGTTGTATATATTTTTTACTGTTTTCTACACGTCTTCTATTATATACATCATAATAATATGTACTGAGTGTACTATATTATTTTTGTAGGTAATGTGTTGTGAGAGAGTGTTATGTAATAGGGGCTGACCACGTCTGTCTGACACGCACGTCTCAGACAACTATTGAGAGTCAATTTGTAGTAATGTTTCTCCGTCGTCCGAGCGGCGCCACAGAAGCTGCAACCAAACTCCTGCAAACTGTGCACCTGTCGTGAACAGAACCAACCAACCAACCAACAGGGACCAATCAACCAATCTGTGATTGGCTATTGGGCTGGGCTCACGTGACCTGACCTGACGTGACCGCTTGAGGTTGCCGCAGCCGACCGTTGCCGCTTGGTCTCCCTACTGGGTTTTTGGGTATAATGTTGTGTACACTGTAAACGGCGGTAAGCCTACAAGGGATTTAAGTGTCGCACTATATATATACGTACATACTATAATACTATACTACTTTTGTATTAGTATAAAGTGGGTTAGTATATATTCACAAACCGGCGCGGTTTTACTAGCGGCAGTATCCTATGTAGTCCCCACAAGTTTACGAGCTGGTATATGTTGCTTGTTTCATGTATATATACGTGGCGTGTAAGGCAGGTCCGTTTGCGATTGTTCTGGTTGTTTCTCTTTGTTTAAAAAATTGTTTCTCTGCAATCACATGGTGTCTTTGGTGTGGTAGAAAATCTGAAGCTTAGAACTGGCAAACATACCTACTACGTGTAGTTGTCACCTTGGCGGTGATAGCTGTTATGAACGTTTGTGTAAATCTGTATTCTGTGTTGTCTATTTTGTTGTTGCAGTGCGGTTTACTAGAGTCCTTGTTTTTTGCTTTTTTAGGCCGTGGCGGCTCCACCATTCGTGGTCTGCAGGAGACATTTGATTGCCGAATTCAGGTGTGTTCCGTTCCGGGTTGAGGAGATGCACTCCGGAGTCCCCTTATAAGGGGGTGGGGGCCATTATAATATCGAAAGTGTTCGGCAATTATTTAAATTTTAATTAATTTATGTAAGCATTTAGCATTTGAACTTCGATCCAATCCAATTCGACTCCCCACGTGTTCTGCCGCAATACCGTGTAACTAAGGTCGTATCGCTCTTTTCGATCATTAAACAATAGTTACGTACGTTGCGTCAACCCAAGCTTGCTATTTTCAATTGTAACCTGCTTAGCTTATTCATTATCTTCAGATCACGCTCCAAAGTACAGGGACTCTGCTCCGCGCACGTTAATAGTCGTTAGGAACAATTTCATTGCATGATTTTACGTGTATATCTGTGTTCTCCCTCTGAGGTCATTCATTCTTTAAGTAGTAGTATGCCCATTGTTGGTCGGGCGCCGTTTTGAGCAGAACTGATTTCGCTGTCTCTGCTCTTTTCAAACTGATTCTCTGCATCTCTTTCCCCTTTTTTCTTCTTCGTGCTTTTAGGTGGCTCGTGAGCCCGGGCCGAACGGAATGATTCAGGTGACCATTTCTGGGGATCGTCGGAACTGTGACGATGCTGCGGACGCGATTCAGGGTCACATCACTGGGGAGCGTCCCTTCTCTGGGGGTGGCGGCGGTGGCGGCTATGGCGGGGGTGGGGGTCGTGGCGGTGGTGGATTTCGCGGGGGTCGTGGTGGCGGCGGCGGTTTCGGGGGTCGTGGGGGCGGTTATGGAGGTAGGCCGGCCACTGCGTTAGTCCTTGTCTTTTGCGTAACAGTTACAAATAAGAAATCCTGAAGTTATGGGTTTGAATCCTGCCTCTTGCCCGAATTTTTCGATAATCCCCATTTGTTCCTTCACATTACTTTAATTCCGTAGGTTTGTCTGTTTTTTACAACAGCACGTTTTATGGGTGATAATTCCCTGCACGCACACAATTGTAAAACCAATAGTTGCATTTGCAAATCTGGTGCGCGACAGTTTAAGGGGCGGTTAGCTTTGGACAAAATCGATAGCCAAGGAATTTTTTCTTACGTTTGTTACAAAATATTTCTTTTATTTGATGTTTCGTAGTAGACCCTAACGAGATAGTTAGCCAGCTGTTAGAAATCGGCTAAATCCACCACCGAATCGAAAGCGACGAATTGTCGAATCGGGATTTCGCCGAGGTTGCTAGAACGCTCTGTTTCATCACATTTGAACTTGGGGGGCCCCGCTGGGCGCTTGCAATAGTATCCCAAGAGGAATCACTAGGTCAAGTGCCAAATCTAGTGTACGTTTACAGAACCATCACCCGTTGTATGCAAGTACGGTTCGAATATTCGATCATTTCGTGTACAGTGCGTTTGTTTGTCAATAGTGTAGTCCTCCCCCAGAGTTGGCATTTGCAAAATAAATTGGATAAAAATTGAGATGGAAAGGATTTGTTTTGCTGTTTGTAGGAGGCGGCGGTGGGGGCGGCGGCGGTCGCTGCTACAACTGTGGTCAGGACGGTCACTTTGCCAGAGAGTGTCGCCAGGGTGGCGGCGGCGGTGGAGGTGGTCGTAAGTCTCTGTCTACTTGTAATAGCTTGTGCTGTCTCTCTCTCTCTCTCCATTGTGTTGCGGTAGCATAGCGAGCCCCAGGGCGGACAACTCTGAGCAACTAATCTCCCCCAGACGGTCATTTTTTTCAATGCACTGCGGGAAGGGAACTCCCTGTTTGCTACAAAAAAATGCCTGTGTGCTTTTGGCAGTACGGCAATTGATATTCAACTGTTTTTGAAATATGTAGACATTCAGCCCTGAATTAGATCTCACCTTTCTTCCCCTCACAGTGTCCCCGGGAAGTATATTTTTTGCAGTTCGACTCGGACCTTGTGTCGTTCTTTTGTTTGGTTTTAGTTCACTTTCTTTTCGGCTTTTAATGACTGATTGTTTCCTTGGTTATTTTAGGTTACTAGACCACCGGTATTTGCGCCCTGGCACCATCTATCTAAAGAAGTCTCTATCCTTTATTGTTCTGTGTGAGTTGCTTGCCTTAGTTATGTATGTATACCGCCAACATCTTATTTCTTAAACAATACTAATATTAAGAGATTATAATTCGTCTATTTTTAAGAAGAAGAGTAAGCCACTAGAGGGTTTCTCTTCTTGGCATTGCGTAAAGGTGCTCCGTCCACAATACTAGAATGTTCCCCGGTGTGGTGAAGGGGGGGGGGGGTAGCCAAAATAAGCCCCCGTTTGGGGGGGTCGTCAAGACAGGCTAGAATTGGCTGAACATGATTGGCTACTTTGCGACCCCCCCAAAACGGGGACCACTTTTGCGTACCCCCCCCGCCACCAAACGGGGACCCCTTTTGCCTACCCCCCCCCCACCAAACGGGGACCCATTTTAGAACTGCAATGAAACTACCGTAATCCTCTGCTCACCCCTCACCAAACGGGGACCTCTTTTTAGCTTTCCAACCCCCCCCCCCCCCTGCGGAGGCGGGTATGTCCTGTCGATTTGGCCGATCCCACCCCACCATACGGGAAACATTCGCCTATGCCGCAATGCCATGCCAAGGAGAGGAGCCCTCTAGTGGCTTACTCTTCTAATATATAGTGCTATTATGCACTCTTGCTAATATCATCGTTTTATTTGCCGAACTCGGAGTTAGCTCCGACGAGAATGTGCTTTCTTCCGTATATAAGTGTTGTGTTTGTTTATATCATAAAATGTTGTCTATTTCAGATACTTATGTACTGTTGTGCTTCGATGTAACCACATTTTGCCTATGATGGATAACTATGGTATGGTCCTGTCCATTCCCTGAGGGCTGGTTTTTGTTCAAAAGCGGTTGATTTGTGTCGGTTGTTCGGATGATGATTTCGATTGCCCCTTGGGACTTGGACTGACTATTAACCTGCACTTTTCCTGATGTTTAAAAATCACCTATGTGAACTTTTTGCTTGGTTTTGGTTTTGTTTTCTGTTATTGTAAGTGTACTGTACGTAATTGTTTGACGTTGTTTTTGATATTCTACCATCCGCTAATCTGGTTATATACCTGCATTCAAGTCATCTGGTATTTTTCCCTCTCATTAATCGCCAGTGGTTCCCCTTTCCCCGTTCGGTCTTGGTCTTAGCATAATTTTTGAGTCTCTCTCTTACAGTAATTTGTGCGTTGTGAAGAGCGGAATTATTGTCATCTTAGTTCGGGTCCTGTAAACTTGCTGATGTTGGGATTTTAAGTGGTTTTCCTATCCTCAATTATGTCTGTTTTTGGTTCCACCTGTAACCCATTTATATATCCTATTCTGTGTAAGAGTTCTCTTTTTTGTAACGCAAGTGGTTATCTGTACAATAAAAGATTTCTTCGTCAAGTCTGTTTGGTCTTCAGATACTATTGGTGTTGTCTCCCTTTTTGATCTATAAGCAGTTGTTATTATCTGTCATTATGGTCATGTTTAAGCTCAGTTAGTTCCGAGATAAGTTATTTCATTTTGGCTAAATTTTTTTGAAGGTAGCCATGCACATAAGCTTGAAACCTGCGTTAAAATGCTCGTATGAGAGACCTTCGGGCCAGTCCTATCCTTCGGGTGAATTTGAGAACGTTATGCTGTTTGCTGTCGGTCTAGTGAAAGTAGTACTTCGGTGTTGAGTTGCGAAAGCACTTCAAGTTCTATTGTTTACAGAACCTTATGCACTTGTGGCTGTTGTAACAAGTCGTCCACTGTTAGGGTGAGGTCTGGTTTCTGTCTTTACCTGTTGACTAGATTGCAATTATACGCTTAGAATTAGAATTAGTTTTATATAACGAACTGATGTATTCAGGGTATTTTTTAGGGATTTTTTCCGGGGGGGGCTTCATTTTTTGTATAAATGAGCCAAAAAATGGTATTTTTTGGCGTATTTTGCATGGTGAAGCACAAAAAGTTCTCAAAAATGCCTGGATTTAAGGTATAAATAGCCATTTTTACGAAAAAATCTCCGGCGAAGCCGGAAAATTTTTGAAAATTTGACCATTTTTGGAAAAAATGTAGACCTCATTAAGGGGGCAGACCAAAATCCCGGGGGGGGGGCGATTTCGGGGGGGCCACCGCCCCCCCCCCCTGTAAAAAAATACCCTGTGTATTGGTGAACTTTTCATTCCGTTCCGGATCTTGGGTTCAGGGCAGAACTGATTTGGGGAGGGAGGTCCTTCCCTCCACCTCCCGTAGGAGTAAGCCTGGTCAATCCCGTCTTTACACTGATTTTTTGCTTTCATACTGTCACTGGCTGAATGGCCTCAGCCATGTGCTTGTTATGCTAGGCGTTAGCATTGCAAGCTAATGTCTGTCTCAAAATGTGTGTAGAAAGCTTATCACTTTTTTCGGCCACTTCACCCCTGTCGGTATAGTATGTTCCCGTTAGGAGCCAGTGACAGCGCATTTGAAATATTGTCTGTCTGACGGTGCATAAACTGCAATCGCAATTATCCAAGGTCTTCTCTCAGACTATCGAGGCGTCCATTATATAGTCACCGTCATGAAGGCGTCGTGGCAGCGCACACCTAGCAAGCGCCCCTTGCACAGATTTGGTCGATTGCTCATAGGATGAATGCCCAACGTATTCCTGGATGATTGTTGGAGTGGCACCTGGTTAGGAGTCGGAAGGAACAATGACCAGAGTAGGTCTATTGTCCAAGGATCCAAATTTTCGTTTTTGCGGCCGTGCAAAGAGCAAGTCGAGGAGGTTGAAACAACGTCTGGGGAAATAAGGATGGATCTTTTGCGCTCCCCCCCAGCCCTAACTTTTGGTTTTTTGACCAATAACTTTGAAATTTGGTGTGGGGCATACTGGCGGCTGGTGAATTCAAAAATTAAAAATTTTTTCAATTTTTAAAACTTAAAAATTTAAAATTTTTGGTTTGTCAAGGGGGGACCAAGGGCAACCAAAAAGTTTTTGAAAAATCTTGCTGAAAACTTGCATACAGGGGTTTTCTGGGGCGCCGAGCACGAATCTGAAGTCAGTTTTTCGTTTCAGCTTTTCTTTAGCTCAGTATAAGCTAAAGCTGTAAGCTTAGCATGTAAGCTTATACTGAGCTAACAGGGGAAAGCTCAAAAGATCCATAAAGATCCTACTTTTTCCGGAATAAGCCCTAGAAATTGGTATAGTGGATATTATAGTTTAGCATCATACATGCGAAGGGGTGTACCAGATATACCCTAATTTGTGGCGGGACCGCGCAGTGCGAGCAAGGCGTTAAAGCTGCGCAAGAAAACATCGATTTACCCAGAGAAATTAGTTCTAATTAAAGAAAATTCTGTCTTATTTCAATTATACAACAGTGCGAAAATTTAGAAGAGCGCATTATACACCGTCAATGAAATGAATAAACGAGTAGGACACTCAAGAAGGGGCTCCTTCTCCTGCCGGAGAAAATGCCATCACTGTTTCTTACCCTACGAATCGGGTAAAAAACACCGGCGGATAAACAATACTAAAAATGACCTCGTTATTCTGCCAAGCACTAATTTAAGTTTCTATTGGAAATGCACCGGGGCCGGGGCCTGGAAACTGGGGGTCCAAATCGAAAATTTTCAAAAATTTTCTTGAAAATTCAAATTTTGCAATAATTTCTGATATACAAACGTTGCTATCGTTGTTTTCATGAAAATCGGTAGGAAAACAAACAATTTGTAGCACTTTTTGACATTTGAAATTTCAAAAGTTTGGTCAAAAATGTTAATTTACAAAATTTTGCTAATTTGTGCCTCGGTCGGGACCGGGGCCTGACTACACGGGCCGGGGCCAGGCCCCGGTGCATCCCTAGTTTCTGTATTTTCGGCCATGCTAAATAGTCAAATAGTCAAGTACGAGTGATGTCAGCCCATGAAATGACCGGATAAAACCGCTGTTCCCCCCCCCACTGTTTTGGGCTTCCCCCACTCACCCTAAGGTGCCCAGAAACTGCCAAATTTTGAGGATTTTGGGTTAAAATTTTTGGCCAAAATCAGCTGTTTTGGTGCCACAACTTAATTTTTGAGCACTTTTAAGCTTAGTTATAGTAGTATATGTAGAAAACAGGCTTTTTATACTGCATTTTTAGCTCATTTTATTCCCCCCACTTATTTTTGCCTAAAAAACCCCAGACACTTACAAATGTAGTTACGATTTTAGAGCCAATTCCTTTTCCATCCTGCTCATACACTGGATTAATTACTCACTCCAAACGTTTCTTCATGAAATTAATCCATTTCTTTGTAGATACTTCCATGTTTTTATGAAGTCAATCTTGTTTTCCCTTGCTGGTAAAAGTGTAATAGTAAGAAAATTACAGGTTCTAAATAATAGAAAATTTGTCTTTAACTGCCATCCCTTCTTGAGATTATCAGAACGCAAAACTGTGCACTTTAAACATGAAATCATGAAATCCAAGTTCGTAAACCTATCTTATCTTGCATGCTACCTCTTGTAGTGATAGGTCCGATCTCTCTAACCTTGAATTTCTGAAATACGTAATGGTCTCCTTAATTTCTTTCAACTGATCACTTATGTATGCTGCATTTAATATTCATGTTAAGCGTGAATTATCTGCATTTAATTTTTTTCGAAAGGAGTGTATTGAGATTTTGAGTCAAAGTGATAATTTTTCAAAGATCAATTTTCAATTTTAATGCGTTAAAGTTAAAGCAGATGCCTAAGTGGTCCCGAAAATGAAAAATGTTGTATCAAGTATATACGTGAGCTTGAGCAGTACATATCTTGTCAAATTGGATGTCAAATTGAAAAAGTGGCATTCAAACTGATTCTCTTCGTTTTTGAGTCATATTGTGTGTGACATGGGACAATTTTTGCGAAATCTTAGTATGCATATTCTGAAGAAACACTCCGATAAACCGATATTTTGGTTAAATTTATGAGGATTCTGTTAACTATAAATGTTACGGGTTAGTTATCGTTATCATTAGATATAGTTATCACAATTTCTACCCACATTTAGTTAACTGTTAAAACCAAGCGGAAAGATATATGCTATAAACACTATATAAGTGCGGAAGTTGAACATATTTCTTGAAAGTTTTCACCTCGGGCACATCCAAAAATGTCTACATCTACCCTGATTTGTCAAAACCGTTATCGATCGTTTCAAGCTTTTTCGCATCATACGTGCCAACTGAATATGCTGAAATTCTCGAGATACATGTTATAGGGGGGCGCGAGAGCGACCCCCTATAATATGGGTGTAAAAGGCGCTGCGCGGCCCTATGAGACTCGTTCGAGCACCGTGCCAGCTCATACTGAACGAAACTCGGCAAGTTTGGTATCGTTGGAATCTACACGACGAGTACAACAAGTTGCAAAAAAGTTTTGGTCAAAATTTTCAACTTTGAAAATTTTCGCTTCCGGACAAGTTAGGTCCGTTTGTTTTTTTTTCTGTGTTAGTCACGCTTGGAAAAGGGCTATTTTGTGCAGAGGTGTTTGAAAGATGTGAGCATTTTCAGCCGGAAAGGTTTGTATTTTCTGAATGCCGATATGGTCCCATGTGCCCCGCGCTATATTTTTTCGCTGCCCGGCCCGGCATGCCACCTGGCCGGCCGGCCAAAAGTGGCCTGACGGCGTTTTTGGTCAAAAAACGGCCATTTTGTGTCACGCCCACAGGGCTCAGGGAACAAGCTAGAGACACGCGGTTTGTTGCATGAACAAGTACGGAGGGGATACTAGTGCATAACGTTGGCCGATTTTTGATTTAGGTCCTGGACCGTTCAGGCGGCCGGCCCAAAGGAAGTCGGTCCAAACGGCCATTTTCGGAAAAGTTTCTACTGTAAACGGCTAAACATATGAAACTTGGTGAAAATTATGTCTGTAGTAAGGGGGAACTGTAGCTATGTTAGTTGGTGCACTCTCTAGCTTCCACCGTGCTGTATGTGCTGTCCCAAACACAGCACCGTCGATAACAAGTTATTCATTCGTCACTGGTATTTGAAATTCGGCATACAGATAGTTTAGGACATGACAAACTATTATAGATACGTTTCGTATACTTATTACGATGTTTCTATGTGGTTGCGCTGCAGTAGAGTGTTGCTGAAGTATAGCACGGCCTATAACTAGCTACAGGTAAGTTGCAATCGTCCGAAATTTTGCACACAAGTGCGGCAGAGCATTGCAAATCATGCCGTATGAGTTTCCTTCACCGACAGTAAAGTTTGCATCTGGTTGCGCTGAAGTAGAGTGCTGCTGAAGTACAGCACGGCCTATAACTAGCTACAGAAGAGTTGCAATTGTCCGAAATCTTGCATACAAGTGCGGCAGAGCATTGCGGCAGAAAAAGGAAGAACTTGGAACTTTTCAAGCTTCTTTGTTCTGTACTTTCGGTTGACTGTTAATGATTGGCGGAATTTTTAAAGTTTCTTTCACACAGCTTTAACGTTTTTGCTTTTTACTGAGAACCTTAAAAATGAAATAGGACAAGAATAAAAATGCTCCGGTGGAGCATGAAAAATGCAATATGGGTGACACTGGGTTTTAAGCGGACAGAGGACTAGGTTTTTAAACGTTAATATGGGAGGGGCAGGTTGTAAATGCCAGGAGGACTAGGTTAAAAGCGCACTAATATGGACCAGCTTCGCTGAACAACCCATATTCGCGGTCACTCATGCTCCACTCCACATGACATACGAGTAATATCTACATTCTTCAGCTTTCAAAGCAAGCGGGACGATTTTGAAATATTAAAGCTTATTCCAAATAAACAATGCAGTTCTGATAGAAAGGTGTTCAAGGTGTTTTTTCTGCACTGTCAGCGCAGAATCTTGTGTTAAGTTGATGCGAAAAGCAGTTGACGTTATGTACGTGTATTATTAAGTTGTATAATAAGGAGCACGACCACATACTTGCAGGCCATGCTGACAAATCGTACAATTTTCCGAAGAACTGCCAATAGCAATATATAGCAATCAGCAGCCGATAGAAACTCTGGACAGTTTTCGCGAATATGGGTTGTTCAGCGAAGCTGGTCTATATTAGTGCGCTTTTAACCTAGTCCTCCTGGCATTTACAACCTGCCCATATTAACGTTTTAAAACCTAGTCCTCTGTCCGCTTAAAACCCAGTGTCACCCACATTGCATTTTTCATGCTCCACCGGAGCATTTTTATTCTTGTATATATAAACGTAGCCGCTACGCGGGGGTCTGGGAAGCAGAGCCACCGAGAAGTTGAATAATTTTTGTAAATTGCAACAAAAGTTAAAATGAAAACGTTTAAAAAGATTAATTACCAAATCGCACAAATATGGATTGTGCTATCATAGGGGTCGCGGCAGCGACCCCTATAATATGTGTGAAAAGTGGCTGGAGACAGTGTAAAATAAGCTGCGCAGAAGCTGCGCAAAATCCTGCGCAGATCCTGCGCAGATTTCATGCGCAAATTGTAGAGCACATCGAGTTTAGTATGTCTGTGAAGTTTCAGCCCCGTATCACTTACCGTTAAAAAGTTGCGCCCCGGACCGGTTATGGCGGCGATGTTTTTTTTTTCCGGTTTCTCCTATTTGATGGTTGTATTGTACATAATGTTCGCCGCTTTCACGTGATCTGCAGCGGAGGGCCAACCTAAAGGGCTATGGGGTCTAGTAGTACCCTCTAAAGAATTTAAGAATCACAACTTTTTTTTGCGCCGCAGCTGCGCCACAGCGCCGCAGTGGCGCCGCAAAGTCGGCTCATAGCGAAAAGTGACCATTTTTGTGGTCGTCGCTCAGGTCGAACGTTACGAGCTGGAGCTGATTTCTTTTTATATTCAGAAATTACATATATTGAACTAACTAACGGTCCAGGTTGCGTTTCTCTATCACTTCCCTAGCGACCACAGTGGCCCGTCAAAGATGGCGAAAATTCGAAAAATGAAAAATCGAAATTTCTCGCTATCTATTTAACTTTGAACGCTCAAATCTTCCATACAATGGTTTTCTGGCACGGAGAATCGATTCCCGCAGTCAGTTTTACCGTCAGACCCACCCATCTTGCTGGGCTGGTTCCACTTTGCCGTCGGGAGGGTCAAGTCGGAAACCGCTTCCTGGAGGTCCATACTAGGCTTTACCTGGCCTCTCAAAACTTTGTCTATAGGGGTTTTCTGGTGCGCCCAGCTCATTCCCGGTGTCCTTTTTGCCGTAGGACTCATCCATCTTGCTGTGCTGGTTCCACTTTGCCGTCTGGAGGGTCATGTCGGAAACCGCTTCCTGGAGGTCCATAGTAGGCTCTACCTGGCCTCTCAAAACTTTGTCTATAGGGGTTTTCTGGTGCGCCCAGCTCATTCCCGGTGTCCTTTTTGCCGTAGGACTCATCCATCTTGCTGTGCTGGTTCCACTTTGCCGTCTGGAGGGTCATGTCGGAAACCGCTTCCTGGAGGTCCATAGTAGGCTCTACCTGGCCTCCCAAAACTTTGTCTATAGGCGTTTTCTGGTGTGCCCAGCTCATTCCCGGTATCCGTTTTGCCGTCCGACGTACCTATTTTGCTGGGCTGGTTCCACTTTGCCGTTTGAAGGGTCAGTCGGGTGGGGGGTCAAGTGGTCGAAAATAAAATTTTTCAAAAGTGGTCAAATTTGGTACCAAATGAAAGCCCTAAGCGAGCTGAGCAACGTTTGTCATAGAACTGCATGCTCAAAGTGGCTGTAGAGTGCTGTGAGGTTGGGGTGGGGACTTAGGCGATTTTCGGTCAAAAATGAAAGTTTTCAAAAGTGGTCAAATTTGGTACCAAATGAAAGCCCTAAGCGAGCTGAGCAACTTTTGTCATAGAACTGCATGCTCAAAGTGGCTGTAGAGTGCTGTGGTGGGGTGGGGTGAGGACTTAGGCGATTTTCGGTCAAAAATGAAAGTTTTCAAAAGTGGTCAAATTTGGTACCAAATGAAAGCCCTAAGCGAGCTGAGCAACTTTTGTCATAGAACTGCATGCTCAAAGTGGCTGTAGAGTGCTGTGGTGGGGTGGGGTGGGGACTTAGGCGATTTTCGGTCAAAAATGAAAGTTTTCAAAAGTGGTCAAATTTGGTACCAAATGAAAGCCCTAAGCGAGCTGAGCAACTTTTGTCATAGAACTGCATGCTCAAAGTGGCTGTAGAGTGCTGTGGTGGGGTGGGGTGGGGACTTAGGCGATTTTCGGTCAAAAATGAAAGTTTTCAAAAGTGGTCAAATTTGGTACCAAATGAAAGCCCTAAGCGAGCTGAGCAACTTTTGTCATAGAACTGCATGCTCAAAGTGGCTGTAGAGTGCTGTGGTGGGGTGGGTGGGGACTTAGGCGATTTTCGGTCAAAAATGAAGTTTTCAAAAGTGGTCAAATTTGGTACCAAATGAAAGCCCTAAGCGAGCTGAGCAACTTTTGTCATAGAACTGCATGCTCAAAGTGGCTGTAGAGTGCTGTGGTGGGGTGGGGTGGGGACTTAGGCGATTTTCGGTCAAAAATGAAAGTTTTCAAAAGTGGTCAAATTTGGTACCAAATGAAAGCCCTAAGCGAGCTGAGCAACTTTTGTCATAGAACTGCATGCTCAAAGTGGCTGTAGAGTGCTGTGGTGGGGTGGGGTGGGGACTTAGGCGATTTTCGGTCAAAAATGAAAGTTTTCAAAAGTGGTCAAATTTGGTACCAAATGAAAGCCCTAAGCGAGCTGAGCAACTTTTGTCATAGAACTGCATGCTCAAAGTGGCTGTAGAGTGCTGTGGTGGGGTGAGGTGGGGACTTAGGCGATTTTCGGTCAAAAATGAAAGTTTTCAAAAGTGGTCAAATTTGGTATCAAATGAAAGCCCTAAGTGAGCTGAGCAACTTTTGACATGGAACCATCCACCAATATTTGCTGTGCCAAATAACGTCACGTGCCCATGAAACTTTTGTCTTTACTTCTTCAACCGGAATTTAAAGGATATATATACCTATTTATATTTATTATATATTTAAAGGATATTTAAAGGATATATATACGATACAGCCAACACACACATATTATCCTCTTTTGTGCGGAGCATTTTTGTTACTTGTTTTAAATTCCTGTATAAATTCGCTTAGTGAAACTTAGTGCAAAATGTTCGGTCTTTAACTAAAGTAGGCGGGATCTGGGGGCGGCAGCCCCCAGCTAAAAGCCATTTTTAGAATATATATGGCTAGGGTTAAACCTATTTTTTGAACAAATTTTGTAAAAATTTTAGAATTGTACTTAAGAAATAAGTTTTCCTGAGTTAATTAATGAAATTAGCGCGTTAATTAATAATAAAATTTCCCCCGACAAGGCAAATTTTCCGGGGGGGGGGGGCAAATTGGTTTCGGGGAGGGGAATTCCCCCCTCTGGCCCTCCACTGCCTACGCCCCTGCCCTCAAGGAGTGATTCCCTAGAATAAGCCCAGGTTCTTACTTCTGTATTGTATATATATTTTCAGCGGTTGGTGTTTGTGTGCTTCGTGTTAATCCTGGTTGTTAATCCTGTGTTTGGTTCGGTTGCTTCATCATGAGCGTTAACTTTGACATTGACCCCAGTGATGTTGGACGTGTCATTGGTTAGTCTTGCTTAACCTCTACTAGACCTTATTTTTTGTTGAGTATAAATTTTACTGAATTTTGATTTTAATTTTTAATGATACAAAATTGTGACTTGTTATTCTGCGGTCGATGGTCGGATCCCTGATTTTCACAGAGCTGTCTAAGTTCTAACCGTTTCAGCTCTCTATCCTTAACCCTGTTTGATTAATTTTAGGTCGTGGTGGTTCCACCATTCGTGGGCTGCAGGAGACATTCAACTGTCGTATTCAGGTAAAACACTTGAATGTCGCTGTGTATATATTTTTCCTCACCTTTAGTTCACCGAATGCTGAACGGTTAAGTAAGGTATATATGCATGCACGTATAATAGTTTTACCATAGACTTCTTTACTGAGTGAAAATTTCAGCGAGACCCGAGACCAAGGTGACGAGACTGAGACTCGCAGCCCCTGGGCTTATTCTATTGGGGGGGGGGTGCCCCATAAACACCCTTCCCCCAAAACAGTGTTCCCCCAAAATCGCCCCCCCCTCCAATAAAAGGTTTTGGTACCAACTATTGCCCTGAAAATTCGCTCAGAAGGCTAAATTTTCAAAAATTTTCCGGCTTAAGCACTAAATCCGCCTAGGTTTTGGCGATTACTATAGCAAGGTTAACAAAAAAAATCAAAATTTGGTTTTTTGGCTGGAACTTTCGCAAAACTAAACCAAATCGATTACTTTGAGGACCCATGGATAGGTCTTGGGCTAAGCTTTAAACCACCCCAGTTTCGCTGCTCTACCACATACCAGTAAGTTTCAGTAGGCGAAAGTTTGTGATTTTTTTTTGTTAACGGTTTCACAAAAAAATCAGTGGCGGATCGGATCCCAGAGAGCAGCTAGCAATGTTTTCTCATCAGTTTTGGATAGAGCGCATTAAATAACGTATTTAGAACCCAAAACCACCAACCTGGTGTTCGAACTCGGGCAACTGACAACGCCGAAGTCTTAGTGGTCACTGATGGGCCCCGGCAGGGTCTAGTATGAAGTCTGGTGGCTATAAAATGCCGTTTTAAAGGCTAAAATGTTGTTTTTTCGTGTTTGTGAGTGATTATAACTTATTTCCAGCCGTTTTGGCAGAGAAACTTAGGACTTCGTATGTTGGTAGTATATGACCCACGGTCACGTGACCCCTGCCGGACCCTTCCGGACCCTCCAGGTACCAACTGGGTAGTCAGAAGTGGCTACAAACTTGTCCTAGGGGTTTTCTAGTGCGCAGAATTCAAATCTGGCATTAGTTTGTAGGTAACTGTAGTCTACTACTGACTTTTGGAATCACGTTTACCGCCGGACGGTTCAGGCCAGGCTGGTTACCAGGTTGGACTTCCAGAAGTGTCAGGCAACCTCAAAAACAACGGCTATAAGGGTTTTCGAGGTCGCTGAGTTCGAATTTGGCGTTAGTTTTGCTCTAGCTACTGTTCTGACTTCAGTAACAAAATATGAAAATGATTTTTTATTTGTTAAAATTTTAACAAAAAAATAATCACCCACCCCAAGACGGCTCAAAGGTCCGACCGGGAACTTCTATATATGTATCGATAGCGCACAGTCAGGACATGTCATATGTACAGTATGGGTTGTCTAGGGTTTTCCCTTAGTAAATAGCAGCCGAAATTCGAACTTCGGTCATGAACGTTTTTGAGGTCACTTTTGGGTACCCTCACTTAAAGGTCTGCCCTGAACGCATGGAGAGGGCCTAGGGGCTCAAACTCACAGGCTGTAATGTCGAGATGTGTGGCTATCACCATGCAAAAAATTGGGTCCCTGCGACTTTCCTGTGAGTCAGGGTGGGGTGATTTTTTTTGTTAAAATTTCGGGTGATTTTTTTTGTTAACCTTGCTATATAAAAAATAGCGCAATTTTTAGCGTGTTTTTACAAAAATTTTGAAAAAATTGTCGCCCCCCCCCCAAAAGATGGGTCGCCCCCGAAGACCCCTCAAACAGCCCGCCCCCGCCGCAAGAAAAATTCCCTAGAATAGCCCAGAGCCCTCTCTAGGGTTGGCTTACCTTAGTTTTTACTTACGTGCCTACTTCTTTCAGTTTTACAGTTTTTGAAGGTTACGGATTTGACATTTTCTCCGGAATTTGATGTTTTCAAGAAAATTCTGCTCCTAGTCAGTCCAAAACCGAGACTTTTCCGTTTGCGTGGTTAGGTGGTTAGTGGTTAGCGTTAGACCGGCACTCGCAGCCCTACATTGCGTCTGGTCAACTCTGGTTATCATCCAACCAGGCGGTTGCCATCGTTATAATTTGAATGTTATACGTATATGGCGATTTTTTTATACTTGTACATATTATGCGTAGGATAGGGTCATCAAAACGCGGACCTGCCTAGGAAGGGTCAAATTTTGTAGTTCCATTTTGTTGTGATGTTTTTTAGGTAGCCCGAGAGCCAGCATCCAACGGCATGGTTCCCATTACAATTACGGGTGATTCGGATTCCTGTGAAAGTGCCGCGGATGCCATTCGTGGTCACATTTCCGGAGATCAGCCTTTCCAGGCTCAGGACAGTGGCTACTCTCGTGGCGGCGGTGGCTACGGAGGCGGTGGTCGTGGCGGTGGCTATGGGGGCCGCGGGGGCGGAGGTGGATTTGGAGGTACGTCACGTGTCATGCGAATGCGAAGGATGATGACGTGTATGTAGTTGCAGAGCGTTTTAGCCGTCTATTTAGTCCTAAGGTGTATATCGGCCTGGCATTTTCTTAGGCCAGAATGTCAGGGGAAAAGTGTCAGTCGAAAATAAAAACTGCTATTGGTGCTGAGCTTAAAATTGAGCATAAACCTACAGGCTTAGTTGATCTTCTAACCTGACTGTATTCAGTGATTGAATAACTGAATGATTTGTATGTATCGATATTTATTTTCTTCTTTTTTGATTTTATATTTGTAGGCGGTCGTGGAGGTGGTCGCGGAGGGGCATGCCACAACTGCGGTCGCGAGGGCCACTTTGCCCGGGAGTGCCGCTCTGGTGGTGGCGGAGGCGGCGGCGGTGGATACGGTACGTCACGTGCACGTCCCCCCTTATTTTTTATGCAAATTAACCTATGCTAATTTTAAGCTCTGGAGCTGTCGTCGTTTTATCAGTAGTTATATCGTTAAAGGGCGAGGGGGTATTCACCGAATATAATCCGTCGATGTTGTGATACATCATTTTAGTTTTGAGAAGAGTTTAGAAGGAATATACATATATGTAGAAGTTTTTATGCTAAGTGGAAGTAGTTGCGTGTTGCTGTTTCAGGTGGTGGCCGCTACTAAGTGTCTATCCTGTACATCAGATCACTATTAAGGTTAGTTTTGTGCTCTGCTTAGCCTGATGATTGTTTGTAAGAAAAATCGCTGAAAACTAATAGCGTCGGGTTAAAAATCCAGCAAGCTGTAAAAATAGGGCAGTTGGCAGTTTTTGTCTTACGGGGGACAGATAGAAATTTATTGGGCGTTCCTCGAATGGGGGGAGCCTTCCCCATTGGCATCTTTTTAGGGTTTTGAATGTGGGGGAGGGGGCGAGGCGAAAAATTAGCTAAAAATTGAGAAATTTTTTGAAAATTTGACCTCAAAAACCTAATTTTTTGACACTTTTGGGCGACCCCCAAAAAAGTGGGTGGGCTCCGAAAAGTGGGAGGCCCCCATTCCCCCCACTAAAAAAATGCCAGCCCCATGGGGGAAATCTTTCAGATAAAAATGCAAATCTTTCAGATAAATAGCTTAAATTCTTAACTTCAGATTCCTTTAAAACTTCGTTTTCTCATTTTCATTATTGGTGAGAAAACAAAGGAATGGCAGAAAAGGAATGGTAGAATTGGTGAGAAAATGAAGGAATGGTAGCTTTTACTTTCAATTTCAGAATTTCCAAAATTCAATAACTGTCAAAACTATGAATATGAAATATTGTTGATTTTCTGCCTTGGTCATCACAGGAGTCATGCTTCCCCCAGTGAATTACTACACGTGTATCTGTCATTTCTTGTGTACTTTTTGTTTGCAGGTTTACGGATAAAAAATCATATAAAAATGAAGAGCAAGCAACCGTTTGTTGGAACTTATAATTGGCTTGGATTGGATGTTTTTTCAGTTTGTCTTTTGTGTCTTTTATGTTTTATGCATGCGTTTGAAGACTTGAAAATTCTCAAAAGAAAAGATTATCGTTGTCACTGAGACTATGCAGACTTGTGTTCAATTGTTTTCCACATCTAGTCTTCAAATGTGTGCGACGCTTAGTAACCAATGTCACTGCTAACATTGTTCTGGGGTCTCAAAATTCGGAGATACACCTCTCTTTTTGGTCGGTGGTTTTGGAAGAAAATTTTCGTTTGCTTTAATGAATTTTCTTTTGCTTTAATGAATGAAACGCAATCTACGTAGTTGTTGAAAAATTGGCAGAAACAAAGTTGTGACCACTAGAGAAGAGCGGTGTAGTCTTCCTTCTTCCATCTTCTTACGTACCTATTTGTCGTATTTTGTTGGATTTACTGTTATGATGAATGTCATTGCTGATGCTCATGATGAAGTAAACCTAAAATTTTTGTTTTTGTGTTTTGTTTGAGTGTTTTTTTATTCTTTTTTCTGGATTCAACTCGAGTTAAGTCGAGATTTTGTGATCTGTGGCTATGATCTATTACGAGATGAGATCAGTTTATTAAGTGGTTCATCTGTAGCTCAGGTGTCAGTCCTGAAGGCTCAGGGTATAGTCCTTTTCATTTGGAGTCTGTGCAAGCAACTGCTAGTGTTTTTAGAAAATTGAGAAGCCTGTTAGTTTGCAGAAAATGATATTTTAATGAAGATTTACCCCTGACTAGCATTGTGGACATTGGCCTTGTCGCATCGGTGTAGCCTTGAGTATATACTTGTATACTTCAGGAGGAAAGGAAAACTTGTTCATTGGAATGGTCATCCAGATCAGATGCTAAACTTTTTAGAAATGTAATTTTATAGGTTTTTCTATTTCAGAACTGGCTTGAGCGATGATTAACCGGTACCAAGGCCGCACCCAGGGGGGGTGTTTAAGGGGTCTGGACCCCCCCCCCCTTTGGGATGACAAAATGGAACAATTTTGCTCTTTTTATGGCAAAAATTGCTATTTTCAAAAAAATTTCGCGACTTCAGCGCGATACTTTACTTTTTACAAGAAATAAACGTCCAATGTACTGTTTTTGGGAAAAAATGCAAAAATTCTTCAACTTCTGGGGGGCTCCGCCCCCCAGACCCCCGTTGCGTTTTACCTTGGACCCTCCCCTTTTCAAAATTCTGGGTGCGGGCCTGACTGGTACGTACTCAAGTAATAAAAATGCTCCTCCGGAGCATGAAAAAGTAATATGGGTGGTGGTGAGGTTGTAAAATCAAGAGAGAGGACTAGTTTTAAAAATGCTTAATATGGGGGCTAGGTTCAAAAAAAGAAGAGGACTAGGTTGTGGGCGAATTAATATGGGCACAGCTTCGCCGAGCAACCCATATTCGCGGACTGAAAAAGTTATATACATACGTACGTATTACATATGTATATATAATATACCAGTGTTCAGTTTTAGTTACGGTGCGTAAATAGTATACAACTATGATAAACGAGTTTTAGCGGAAGCAAACATTTCCTTCGATAAACTTACTATTTACTGTGCATTTTAACCATTGATAAGAAAACTATATTTCAACAATCTCAGGACTCTCTCCGACGATCTTCTATTTCTATTGAACCCTTAGCGTTACAATCATAGCCTTGGTTCTTTCTAGTGCCGTAGTCCAGCACAACCAAATTAATATATAGTTTACGTATATATAAGCAAGCAACTTGCAGCGATTGTTTAACTGCTGGAAATGTTATTATTGACTGACAATAATGGCATTGTATATGACAATCGCCATGGCGAAGCGTGAAAGCCCGCGAATATGGGTTGCTCGGCGAAGCTGTGCCCATATTAATTCGCCCACAACCTAGTCCTCTTCTTTTTTTGAACCTAGCCCCCATATTAAGCATTTTTAAAACTAGTCCTCTCTTGATTTTACAACCTCACCACCACCCATATTACTTTTTCATGCTCCGGAGGAGCATTTTTATTACTTGTCCTTATGTCATTTTTAAGGATCCCTTTCCAGCAATGCGGCAATGGATACAAGGAGCTTGAACAGTGCCGTGGGTAGAGCAGAAAAGTGATTATATAAATATATAGTAAAACTGAATTCTCACCTCCGCCCCAAGCTTTGGCCGCTGCAACCTCTGTTTGTGGGTGGTATAAGGAGAAAACTTTTTCGCCTCGCCAAAGACTTCGACAGTATGCCCATCGTGTTCAGCGACACGGATTTACTATATGGGTACCGCCAGAAGGCCGAAAACCGCGTTTTAGGGGGGTTTGACCAGTGGTCAGTAGGCCCCATAGACCGTAGTGACCACTGGTCACTTCCCACGATTTCGGCAATATGCCCAATGAAACGAGCGTAGTCGATTTACTCTTGCCCACAACCAAAACGCCGAAAAGCGCTGTTTCAAGGGGTTCGACCACTGGTCAATAGGCCCCATAGACAGTAGTGACCACTGGTCACTTCCCTCGATTTCGGCGATATGCCCACTGAAACGAGCGTAGTTGATTTACTATATGTGCCCCGAACCAAAACGCCGAAAATCGCTGTTTCAAGGGGTTCGACCACTGGTCAATAGGCCCCATAGACAGTAGTGACCACTGGTCACTTCCCTCGATTTCGGCGATATGCCCACTGAAACGAGCGTAGTCGATTTACTATATGTGCCCCGAACCAAAACGCCGAAAATCGCCGTTTTAAGGGCTTTGACCACTGGTCAATAGGCCCCATTGACCGTAGTGACCACTGGCCACTTCCCTCGATTTCGGCAATATGCCCAATGAAACGAGCGTAGTCGATTTACTCTTGCCCACAACCAAAACGCCGAAAAGCGCTGTTTCAAGGGGTTCGACCACTGGTCAATAGGCCCCATAGACAGTAGTGACCACTGGTCACTTCCCTCGATTTCGGCAATATGCCCAATGAAACGAGCGTAGTCGATTTACTCTTGCCCACAACCAAAACGCCGAAAAGCGCTGTTTCAAGGGGTTCGACCACTGGTCAGTAGGCCCCATAGACAGTAGTGACCACTGGTCACTTCCCTCGATTTCGGCGATATGCCCACTGAAACGAGCGTAGTCGATTTACTATATGTGCCCCGAACCAAAACGCCGAAAATCGCCGTTTTAATCTTTGACCACTGGTCAATAGGCCCCATTGACCGTAGTGACCACTGGTCACTTCCCTCGATTTCGGCAATATGCCCAATGAAACGAGCGTAGTCGATTTACTATATATGCCCCCAACCAAAACGCCGAAAAACGCTATTTAAAGGGGTTTGACCACTGGACAATAGGCTCCATAGACCGTAGTGACCACTGGTCACTTCCCTCGATTTCGGCAATATGTCCATTGAAACGAGCGTAGTCGATTTACTATATGTGCCCCCAACTAAAACCCCGAAAAATGCTGTTTATAGTGAGTTTTCCCTACTTTGACCCTGGGCGAGGAACCACGGGAGCCATGCTGACCAGTGGTCACTTCGCGCGGTATCGGCAGTATGCTCATCGTTTTCAGCGACTCCGATTTACTATATATGGGTACCACTCCAAGTCCGAAAAACGCCATTTTTAGTGACTTTTAGGCCATTTCTAGTAAAAACAGGTGAAAAATGCAAAGTTTGGGCCCATCTCCTGAAAGCTACAGAGCGAAATTAAAAATCCCCCTCGTTACTTTGTGCGCATAGTCCGAAATATTCAAATAAAATAAACCAAACCGATCTAGCTGCTAGCCTGTGAAAAAAGTTGATTTCAACCGAGTGCCAAATTAGCGAAAGCCCGACTTTGGGGCCTTGGCACAGAGCCAAAATTGGCCGAGTGCCAAAATGACCTTCGTTTGGTAGCATGGGGGATACTGTCTACCAACATATCATAGTAGCATTGGACCAAAATGCCCACATCGTTCCAACACTACGCTAGAATATGCACTTCCAATAAGCGTTATTAACCGAGAAAAAAAAACAACCGCACGGTAACTCTCGCCTAGTGCAACAAGTTCCGAATTTTAACCAAAAGTATGGTGGTACTTGTAGTACTATATACTCGAGTACTTTACGATGGTAACATTTTTATCCCTCCTCCAGAGGGCCGCGCAGACGCCTTTATACCCATATTATGCAGGGGCGCTATCGCGCCCCTACATAATAAAGACCTGGATTCATTAAGCGTGACGCTAGACATGGGAAACTAGTTTTAATGTTGGACAATTTTTCCTTAAATTTTAGCTTCTTCAGTACTAAACCTGACCTAGAAACTTGACAACGCTGGAAAGATTCGTAGCCCTTCCCTTTGTGGGAAAAGCCAGTGTTTTCCCCACCAGGGCTTATTTTTTGGTTCTTCAACCGCAATTTTAGTAATAGCAGAAGTGTGCATGTGTGCTTTACAGGAGAAATTGGTTGAGTTGTTAGCCACCAGTCTGGGCCCTGTTGACACGCTGCTTTAGCCCGGCCTGGACCCTTCACCTCGCTTCACCACACCGATTCCCGTTCTCTCTAGTTTTGCGCTAGTGTTGTGAGTCGCCGGCCGGCCGGGTCATAGCTATTCTATTTGTGGTGTATTTGGCAAGCGTACAGTTACCCCAGGATGTGTACAACGTTAAGCCCGGTTCATACTTTTTGTGCTTTGTGCTTTTGTCCTTTTCTAAAAGTGCTTTGTGCTCACGAGGACGTGTTCATACTTCCCGTGGGGACAGTTAAAGCACAAGTCTAGATTTAGTCACCTGACATACGTTTTGATTCACCGCTTTCTCCTTTCTATTGGATAATGCCAATAATACTGGAATTTGATTGGCTAAGCACAAAAGCACAACTCAAAATGTTGAGCTCGGCTCAACATTCGAAAGCACAAAGCACAGAACACATTTTTGGAGTATGAATTAGAAAAGCACAATGCACAAAGCACGTGCTTTTCCAAAAAGTATGAACCGGGAAGCACAAAGCACACGAAGTATGAACCGGGCTTTAACGGATATCCGGTCGTCCGCCTATTCCAAACTTAACTTCAAGAAACTTTCTAGTTTTATCTATCCTTCGCTACGCTGTGAATTTCTTTCTATTATGCAGCCAAGCCACAACCTTGGTTTTAAAAGGACATTTTCAAATTTTTGAAATATCTCTGTCAAAAATTCCCTAATTTTTCAAGACTGCCTGAAATGTACACGGATATCCGGATGTTTTTCTCAAATCTGGTATTATCGTGGAAATTCAGCAGGTGATATTTTGTGTCTAGTTTCTACGAGGATGTACCGTACCGTTGACCCCTAGAGTGGCCAGAATCAAATTTCAGGAAGAATGCCAAAAAATGTATTAACGAAATCGTGCTAATATGGGGGAATGCCAAAATTGAATTAACGAAATTGTACTCAGATTTTGTTAATTTAATTTTGGCATTCCCTGAAATTGTTTTCTGTCTACACTCGAGGTCAAGGGTACGGGGTACGGTATATCATAGGGGTCGCGGCAGCGACCCCTATAATATGTGTGAAAAGTGGCTGGAGACAGTGTAAAATAAGCTGCGCAGAAGCTGCGCAAAATCCTGCGCAGATCCTGCGCAGATTTCATGCGCAAATTGTAGAGCACATCGAGTTTAGTATGTCTGTGAAGTTTCAGCCCCGTATCACTTACCGTTAAAAAGTTGCGCCCCGGACCGGTTATGGCGGCGATGTTTTTTTTTTCCGGTTTCTCCTATTTGATGGTTGTATTGTACATAATGTTCGCCGCTTTCACGTGATCTGCAGCGGAGGGCCAACCTAAAGGGCTATGGGGTCTAGTAGTACCCTCTAAAGAATTTAAGAATCACAACTTTTTTTGCGCCGCAGCTGCGCCACAGCGCCGCAGTGGCGCCGCAAAGTCGGCTCATAGCGAAAAGTGACCATTTTTGTGGTCGTCGCTCAGGTCTAACGTTACGAGCTGGACCTGATTTCTTTTTATATTCAGAAATTACATATATTGAACTAACTAACGGTCCAGGTTGCGTTTCTCTATCACTTCCCTAGCGACCACAGTGGCCCGTCAAAAATGGCGAAAATTCGAAAAATGAAAAATCGAAATTGCTCGCTATCTATTCAACTTCGAAAGCTCAAATCTTCCATACAATGGTTTTCTGGCACGGGGAATCGATTCCCGCAGTCAGTTTTACCGACAGACCCACCCATCTTGCTGGGCTGGTTCCACTTTGCCGTCGGGAGGGTCAAGTCGGAAACCGCTTCCTGGAGGTCCATAGTAGGCTCGACCTGGCCTCTCAAAACTTTGTGTATAGGTGTTTTCTGTTGCGCCCAGCTCATTCCCGGCATCGTTTTTGCCGTCCGACGTACCTATTTTGCTGGGCTGGTTCCACTTTGCCGTCGGGAGGGTCAAATCGAAAACCACTTCCTGGAGGTCCATAGTAGGCTCTACCTGGCCTCTCAAAACTTTGTCTACAGGGGTTTTCTGGTGTGCCCAGCTCATTCCCGGTATCCGTTTTGCCGTCCGACGTGCATATATTGCTGGACTGGTTCTACTCTGCCGTTTGACGGGTCAGTCGGGTGGGAGGGTCAAATGGTCGAAAATAAAATTTTTCAAAAGTGGTCAATTTGGTTCTGCCAGGGCTGAGCAACTTTTGTCATAGATCTGCATGCTCAAAGTGGCTGTAGAGTGCTGTGGTGGGGGGGGTGGGGACTTAGGCGATTTTGGGTCAAAAATAAAATTTTTCAAAAGTGGTAAAATTTGATATCAAATGAAAGCCCTATGTGAGCTGAGCAACTTTTGTCATAGAACTGCGCACCCAAAGTGGCTGTAGAGTACTGTGGTGGGGTGGGGTGGGGGACTCGATTTTCGGTCAAAAATGAAATTTTTCAAAAGTGGTCAAATTTGATATCAAATAAAAGCCCTAAGTGAGCTGAGCAACTTTTGTCATAGAACTGCATGCTCAAAGTGGCTGTAGAGTGCTGTGGTAGGGTGGGGTGGGGACTTAGGCGATTTTGGGTCCAAAATAAAATTTTTCAAAAGTGGTAAAATTTGATATCAAATGAAAGCCCTAAGTGAGCTGAGCAACTTTTGTCATAGAACTGCGTACCCAAAGTGGCTGTAGAGTACTGTGGTGGGGTGGGGTGGGAACTTAGGCGATTTTGGTCAAAAATAAAATTTTTCAAAAGTGGTCAAATTTGGTACCAAATGAAAGCCCTAAGCGAGCTGAGCAACTTTTGTCATAGAACTGCATGCTCAAAGTGGCTGTAGAGTGCTGTGGTGGGGTGGGGTGGGGACTTAGGCGATTATAATGGATAGACATAGGCCCAACACACATATATATTATCTCCTTTTGTGCGGAGCATTTTTGTTACTTGTACGATTTTATCCGCGGAAATGATACAGACTGGTAAAACCGCGCAGTTATTTTGGCGTGCCCAAAAAGTGAAATTTTATGCATGGCTTGGAAAAACCTGCGGGTAAACCACAAGTTCGATGGGGTTATTTCTCCATTCATTTGTCATTGTATTTATTGCAGTGGGTAGAGCATTGAATCCGTCTATTATTCTGAGATTGGGGATACAGTATGCCCGGGAAGAAATCCAATGTTGCCTATATTAAGCCGGAAGAGCCTGCCTTCCTCAAGGCTATCAAGGACAGATTTGGATACAAGGAGCCCTCCATTGAGGACAAGGTTGGTTTCAAAACACAATTATTGCGGTAGCGGTTTTCGAACCACCTCACCTGTTCGACCTGTTCTCGGCCTTCGTGAGAGGGGAAATCAGCGTTCTCTAAATTTGCTTTAACCGTTTACATGGTATCTTTAGGGATTTTTCCGAGTGGGGGAGGATATATATTTTTGCAAAAATGAGCCAAAAATGGTATTTTTGGTTTTGGCGTATTTTGCTTGATGAAACGGTAAAAGTTCTCAAAAATGTCTGGATTTCGGCTACAAATGGACATTTTTACAAAAAAAATTCTCCGACGCACGCCGGAAAGGCGAAACTGTGCACCCAAAAAATCCGGAAAAAGGATATTTTGGCTTTTAGTTCTCTGTTGTGGTGACTTTTTACTCCGCTGGAGCTGCTAACTTTACGTACGTACGCGTAGAGTTGTCCTCTATTCGGGCTGGGCCGCCCCCCCCCCGAATTTTGGGGGCTGGTCTACTAGTTAGGGGGCCAGCCCCGAGTGCCGGAGGCCTGGCCCCCAACCGACTGTTTTTATTTTCTATCCTAAGAAAAACGTCTAATTACTAACAAAACTGAAGTAGTACAAACAAGCAGCTCGGTTAATGTTCTTGCAATCACAGACAGGTTAAACAAAAATTCAATGTGATCGCAAAACGGAACCAAATGTCTAACCTGCTACAGGTGGCAAAAGGCTGACTAAAATGAAGCAGCTTTCGCAATTAAACTATGTTTGTTTCCTATGTGATCGTCCTTTACTTGACTTAGCTATTTAAGAGAGGACTGCACGACAGCAAGCTCAGCAGAACGTAGACTTCAGCCAGGCCCTTCAAGACCATACTTATATAATGGAGAAAGGTTGCAGAAACATTGAGACAAACTTTGTGTATACATCGTTAACGATCTGGAGGTTAGTGCCTCCCAGAAGTTGAGGTCTTTCTAGGCTCAAGAATCACAGTGCCGTCTCACTCATAGGCCCTTCAGCTTGTCGAGGATAGGAGAATTAATCCGGTGGTTTTCCTATAGGGTATTTTTTGCAGCCCTCCACCGAAAATGCCTTCCCCTCCCGGGATTTTTGGCTTCCACTCGGGATTTTTTGGGGGCCCAAAATTTGGCCGAAGGCAAATTTCCCCCTTCTCCGGAGATTTTTTCGTAAAAATCGTTAATTTTAGCCTAAATGCAGGCATTTTTGGCAACGTTTCCCGTTTCTGAAAACACGCCAAAATCCCAATTGTTGGCTCATTTCTGCAAAACCGTCCCCTCCCACCGAAAATCCCCCCAACCGGCCCGACCCCCTCCGGGCAAACCCCCCCCCCCCGAAAACAATACCCTGCCAATAGAGTGATTTTAACAATTCTGACGACTGAAGCTATGGCTCTAGTCTTCTACACTCTGCTCTTTTCAGCTCCTTTTTCGTTTTCTTTGCAGCGACGTCATCACTCAGAGGATGGAGATAGTAGCGAGGGGGAGGAACCGCCCGTCAGCGTGGAGGAGGAACCCCAGATTGTGGTCCTGAAACCGGGGGATCTCAGCAAGGATCAGGTGGATCAGCATCAGCTGCAGCTTCAGCAGCTGGAAGATAGTACGTATGTATAGCTAATGTACGTCATTATTATAGAGCGATTTTTGCATTTTCAGTCCTGCTCGCGGTTTTGAAAATGATGACCGATCGGACTGACTCAAAATTCTGCTGATGTTGGAAATTTTAGAATGTTCAAAATTTTGAATGAGGAAAACCAGAGATTTCTTAACGTTCCAACTAAAGCAGGGGCAAAAATGTTTCAGATGCTCTGGCCTCTTACAAAAACCTCAAATATTTCTTGTTAATTCTTCAATTTTGAACTCATTAGCCTTTTAGTGTCCCAATGTACAAAATTTATCACTGGTCAAAATCAGTACGTATGAATGTGGGCCAATGTAAAAGAGACCCAAAGTCGTAGACGTTGACTTCTCTTCTAATTAAGGCATACGTACAAATGATTATTCTGAGTTTTAAGCTAAATTGTGTTGTGAGATGTCAGGGCTCTTAACGTTCACAGATAGCTTGCGTAAAAATGGCCTGGGACATGGTTTTGCGGAACGACTTTGTTCGACAGTCTCGAATTCCGAATTTTTGAAAACAAATCCCTAATATTTAATTGAGCAAACCGGTTTGGAGTGAAGAAATTTTTTGAGACGCTAAGTAAAAACTGCATTTTTATGTATATATGTGTAACTGTATTTTTATATATGTACATAGGTGGCTTGTTTTGCTTCCATATTCTGTTGTTTTTGCCATTTTGATTTTTCAGAGAAAAAGATTGAGCGAGGAGAGATTCAGTTTCGTAGGCCGGAGCGGAAGCGAGCGGCTCCGACGGAGGACAGCGGCACTTCGGATCCGGCTGAAAATCCGGTGGAAAATAATCCGGATGGATCCGGAGAGAGGGGGGCGGCTGATGGCGAAAGAATTGGGGGAAAGGCAGGAGGCGGTGGTGGTGGGGTCGAAAAGAAGGTCGGAGGAGAGAAGAGGGCAAAGACGCAGCTGTTGTCCTTTCAGGAACAGGATGAGGATGACGATGACAACGAAGAGCAGTGAGGGGAGGGGGACTGAGATTGGGAAATTCTCGGATTTGGGGAATTCTCTGGGATTGGCCCAACCCTAGCTGACGATATCCAACCAGTTGGACGTGTGGGTGGACGAAATTTCGTTCGGTTCTAACATTTGCTTCAGTTTAATGATTGGCTGAACTTTGGTGGATTGGATTATGAAGATTGAAGGCTTGAGACTTCTTGTTGAATGAACTGTGGACTGTTGGGAAAGGCAAAAGGCAAAAGTTGCTCCGATTTTACTACCTGCCTTTTTCCTTCAATGGGAGTTGGGGGGCGCCCCCCCCCCAGAAGTCGGTCCCCTCCAGACTTGGGTCGCCCCCTCCAGGATTAGGCTCTGCCAGTCACCCAAACTTCAGAAGTCAACAGAAAAATAGGGTTTTTAAGGTTAAATTTTGAAAAAATTTTCCGGCTTCTCCGAATTTTCTGTTCTTTTTAACACTTAGCTATTTTAAGCTTAAATTTAGGTTGGAAATAGTTAAATTTTTAGCTCAGCAGCAAAAAATAGCTATTCTGTAAGCATTTTTGAAAAATTTTCTTCCACCCTGGGGGGGGGCTCGCCCCCCAGACTTCCCCTCAGAAATTTTTGCCTAGGAAAAAGCCAGACTACGGTGTTCCTAAATTCACCCAAACTCTTGACCTTCTGGGTTTTCTTTAGTGGGGGCACCCCCCCCCCCACTTTTCGGGTTCCCCAACTTTTTTTGGCTTCCCCCACTCACCATATAGGGTGCCCAGAAAATGCCAAATTTTAAGAAATTTTTCGTCAAAATTTTAAAAATTTTCCGGCTTAGCTGGAATTTTTTGATCCAATTTTTTGGCCTGGAGAAAACTCAGACCTTGAACCTTGACAATTTTCTGTCTGTAGTTTTCATTTTGAAAATCTGTCTGTAGTTTTCATTTTGAAAATCATCTAGTGTTAGGCATGTGTAGGTTCCTAAGGAGAGGGGGTTGCTCGTTCCCAAGGGTAACTCAAAATGTTTGGGATCACACATGCCAAGATCAAAAGTAGCCATTTTTGAGGCATAGAGAGGCAGAAAAAGATTTATGTGTGCGCTTGCCGTTTATCCTCTTTCTAGAGATTTTTGTAATGATGTATATATTTAGCCACTTTCGTAATTGACTTCTGTGTACATTAGGAACTTGTATTTTTGAATAAAAGATTTCTTTGCAGCAGTCTGGCCTATGCTATACTTCTTGTGTTGTCTCCTTTATGAGTTTGACTGTTGGTTTCTTAATTGTGCAGTTTTATGGTTTTATTTAATAATTGAATTATTAGTTAATCGGGTTGGGTTGAGTTGTCTTGCATCGTCTGGAAGACGATTGATATTTGGAATCTTGTTGTCAATCCCGGGGAACAGTTTCGTACAAGTTGTCGAGTCCGAGTCGACTAGTTGCCGCTCACTAGTGATTACTGATTTAATTGAAACTTAAGATCTCCTACTAATTCGTCATGGTTGTACACTCGAAATGTCGTCATCGAACAGCAATATAAAAGTTTCAGTATATTTTTACATTCAAGCTGAGCTCCATGAAACTTGTCCCTGGTTCCATGGGCCTTTTTCTTAACAAAACTTGCTTTGCAGGTTACAAAGCAAGCACTCGAACTACAAGTTTAAGTTGTCAGTGTTTCATAAAGCATTTTCAACTTGTGGAAATTGGCTAAGCAAGTTGCAGGATCTGAGAACTTGTAAACTCAAGTTCATAAGGAATTTTGCAAGTAGGATTTTCGGATCTTTTCTGCAATATCCCCCCCCGCAGCCCAGAAATAGTTAAACGGCTCAACCGATTTTCTTCAAATTGGAGGGTTGATTGCCCGATGCTTCCTCAATAGAAAAAATTGATAAATATTTCAAAATTTTTGCAGAAAAGATCCGGATTTTCATACTCTGCTTGAAAATCAAACAGGACTACGATAATTTGGATGCCCCAGATTCTTGTAATGAGATTTCTCTAAACATAAGATGTGAATAATTTTAGCAATTCTTGATCCATTTCATTCCGTGAAAACTCGCTCAACGACTTGCTTGCACCGCAAGTGCAAGTTGGGAGTTCGAGGATTGAGCAATTTTATGAAACTGAAACTAGTTGGCACAAAAAGGCAAAATTCGAGTAAAACACTCCGGGCCATTGAATTGAAAATTTGGCCTTCTCAGCGCATTTGGTACCACCCTCTCGTTTGTGGGGGAGGGCACGAGAATAAGTCCAGCAACTTTGGTGGGGGCACTAAAATAAGCCTGGTAACGTGTAGTTGAAGTCCAAGTACATTACGCAAGTGCCGCTTGTAGATTTATGAAATAATACAGTTTGTGACAAACATGCAAGTTAGTTTGGAACTTTGCAGGCTTTACTGGCCCCAAATGTTATTCCCCTCCGTTTTCTGCTTGACTACCCTCCCCTGGAAAGGGTTCTCCGCAGCTGTATAGAACCGCCGGCCGATGAATGTTGCTATCAGGGCCATAAAGCCCTAAACTAAGGAGATAACTTACTTAATGTTTCCGAGTACTCCTGTCCCTTCCTATGATTGTTGGGTTAAAGAAGACGGATGCCAGTTTACGACTCTGGTTCCTCCCGATATCAGTGCTTCCCTTCCTAGTGACCATATATATACGGACTGTTTTGTAGAGATTGGGGGGGGGGGAGAATTTTAAAGTGGCGCTTCCCTTTGGTCACTTCAACTTTGAGCCATTATATATTACTCATTCATTGCTTGTAGTTAAGAAGCCATTGTTATATCAAAATGCAGCTTGTCATTTTTTCTTATGCGTACCATGAAATTAATGTTGCTTTTCTAAAAAAAATCTAACACATTTTAGAAGACGTATAATTTTCCAGATTTTTTGCAGACAAGTAAGTTTTTTGTGGGACATCTTTTATATCATTGATTCGATACCTCTATCAAACAGCTGGGGACCTTTAGTTGTTATGAAATTGCTCTTCGTTGAGAAATAAGCTGAAAAGTGCCCGCAACCTGGATTTTACGTACTTCTTCAAATTTTGGCATGTGACCACTTTAGCTAACAGATAGCTATCGGAGAAACTATGCTCCACAAATAATTGGGCGTGTTTTTGCAAGACAACATTCTTTATGCTAGCAGCCTAAGAGATGGCAACTGGAAGATGATCAGGCGTGGGATAATTAGCCCCTGTGAGACCTTCAAATCGACACCCTACCCTTAGTTTGATTTTACAGCTTGCATAACTTAAGAAATAATGGATTATTTGATTTCTGCAGAAAGCTAGTTTTTGACGCCAAAATAACAGATAAAGCTAGACAGTTGCTTGCATTTTTGAGAACGTTTTGTGTTTCACCATTCAAAATACGCCAAAAAATACCATTCCTAAAGTCCCTAAAAATACACTGTTCAACGCGGTTCTTCGAATGAATATAGTCACTGCTTCGTTAAATTTCATCTTGATTTACGCCGCCAACTATAGTATGTGCCCAAAAGAAATCACCACCTTAAGGGGGGGGGGCTACTAAAGGTTTGCCCCGACTTTGTCCGATTGGCCTACTTTTTGGCGAAGATGTAGAGCATGGGTGTGGTCAAAAAAATATCGGGTACTGAGATCTTATCTGCCTTCCAGCCATGTGCAGCCGTCGGGTTTATGTGCCCGACCCCCCGTTTTTCACAACTACCAACATAATTAATTAAAAATCTCTGCTGGACGCAAGACCCTAGCTTCAAAGCTGCCATTTGCAAAAATTTGGCACATGTGCCCCTATCTGCCAAAAAATACTAGACGTCTGTATCTTATCTGCATCTCTGGGAATTACTCTTCAAAGTTGAAGTTTCGGCCAAAATTTAAAAATTTTTGGCTAACGAAAGGAAAATTTTATTACTGGTGCGAGCTATAAAGCTGTAATTTGGCATAAAAGGAGGCCCTATAAGAGTACTCATTTGTGCCAAATGGCAAGAAATTCTGCCCGGTGAAAAAATTTTTATGTCAACTTTAATCTTCAAAAATTGCCAAAATCGCCTTTTTGGGGCAATGGTACCCCTGAAATCGAAAAAATCAAATTTTTTTGTAATTAAAATTTTTTGAGATATTTGAACTCAGCGTGGTCGAAAACACGCCCACAAACGATTTCAGCTCGATTAGTGAAGGTGTGCGACTTCTATGGCTGCAGAAAGCCTCTACACAGGATCCGACAGACTGAAAAAGGCGATTTTGGCAATTTTTGAAGATTAAAGTTGACAAAAATTTTTTCACGCGGCAGAATTTCTTGCCATTACAGCCAAATTACAGCCTTATAGCTCGCACCAGTAATAAAATTTTCCTTTCGTTAGCCAAAAATTTTTAAATTTTGGCCGAAACTTCAACTTTGAGGAGTAATTCCCAGAGATGCAGATAAAATACAGACGTCTAGTATTTTTTGGCAGATAGGGGCACATGTGCCAAATCGTATTTGCAAATGGCAGCTTTGAAGCTAGGGTCTTGCGTCCAGCAGAGATTTTTAATTAATTATGTTGGTAGTTGTGAAAAACGGGGGGTCGGGCACATAAACCCGACGGCTGCGCATGGCTGGAAGGCAGATAAGATCTCAGTACCCGATATTTTTTTGACCACACCCATGCTCTACATCTTCGCCAAAAAGTAGGCCAATCGGACAAAGTCGGGGCAAGTCGATTTTAGTAGCCCCCCCCCTTAAGTGTTGAATTTTATATATGAATAACGTTAGTGATCGTGTAGCTGTTTTTTGGCAACAAGACTGGTAGTAAAACTAGTTTACCCCTGGGCGAACATTTTCTTTCGAACAAAAATTTTTGAAAACTGAGCTGTCGCCGGAAAATTTGGAAAAGTTGGCCTTCAGAGAAGTTTGTTTTTCAGGGAAAAATTGGTTGCAGAGTTTCATCCACAGTTTTGGGGAGAGGGAAGAAATGCCCCCATCCCCACTAGAATCAGGGCTTATTCTAGGGATTTTGTTTGGGGGCTCCCCTAAAAGTCCGAGGGACAAGGATTTTTTAAACGTGCTAAAAGTACCGCTATTTTTCTAGCATGCACTGTAAAAGTTATCATAAAAATAAACAGATTTAGTGTTGAAAAGAGTAAAAATTGAGGAAAATCTCCAGCGAAGCCGTAAATTGTTTGAAAATTTGGCTTTCTGAGCGATTTTTTTTTCAGGGCAAAAGTTTGGTACCAGAACGGGCGGGCACCCAGTTTTGGGGAAAGGTCGTTTTGTCCTCCAGGAGAATAAGCCTAAAAGCGCTGAATATATGTTATGCAAGGGCGGCAGTGTCCAGACTCGGGTCCTATCCTGGAAGAAGTTTCGCCACTGTCATGCCAACACCACAAAGCTGACTGCCATCGTTATTATTTAATCGCTGCTACTAATTACTAGGGCAAAATAAGTTGCTCCACCCTCTCCCGCGCCACTCCACTAGTAGAGGGGAAGAGGCTGCAAGTGGGGAAAGGGCTTAAATGTGTTACCAACAGCTACCAAATTACAGTAAAATAAAACTGGCTTTGTTTTACTGCTGTTCTAGTCAAGCTAAAACTTTTGACATTCTGAAATTTGCTTTCCCAAGTAAACTTTTCAGTTACTAAAAACCAGTGAAGCCGTTAATTGTACAACAGCTCGGCGAATTGTAAAAGTGTAATGCAGCGTTAACAAATTGTAGCTGCTCAAAGGGAGCCGGAGAGATAAATTAATTTAATTATGCAAATTAGGAAATAGCAAGTTCATTTGCATAATATAAAGGAGAAAGTTCATTTGCATATATATATAATGCAGTAGTTTTATCTACAAATGTCTGTGTAGTGTCTCTTTTGGTCTTCACGGATCACGTGTTCACGTTTACGCTTCCTTTTCCCTTCTCTCTACAAATGTGTAGTCTCTCTTTTGGTCTTCACTGATCACGTGTCACGTGCTAACGTTTACTCTTCCTTTCTGTTCTGTTCTCTAGAAAATCCCCCCTCTCCCCCATTTTCAGGTTTCGGTTGGAGGCGTCATCAACTTCCCTATCCTAGTTGATAAAGCCCAGATATATATAATAAATATGTATAAGTTTCTATTTCTATGTATATATACTGCATGCATATGCTTGTATACACATGATTTGATATATTTTTAGCGGTTTGGTGTTTGTGTGTTTCGTGTTAATCCTGGTAGTTTATCTTCTGTTTGGTTCGGTTGCTTCATCATGAGCGTTAACTTTGACATTGACCCCAGTGATGTTGGACGTGTCATTGGTTAGTCTTTATCTAATTTAGAATAGATTTTAATAAATTTTGATTTTAATTTTTGTTAATTTAACTACGTTCAGATGTGCCAGAACGGTGTGCTAGTTAGAGCTTAAAATTTGGGATGTTTTTGTTAATTTGCCATTGCTTAATTAATCTGATTCAAACATTTGTTGTGTATATACTTTTTGTTCAGGTCGTGGTGGTTCCACCATTCGTGGTCTTCAGGAGACATTCAATTGTCGGATTCAGGTAAAGAGCTTTCAATTAACTGCCAGATGTTAGTTTTTGTTCCTAGACTTCCCTCTACAGTATTGCACGATTATGATTTTGGTTGAAAATGTACGCGAAGAATTATATATATATATATATATATATATATATATATATATATATATATATATATATATATATATATACTTAACGCAAGCGCGTAGCCGGGGGGGGGTGGAGGGAATTCCCCGTCCTCCCGAAATTGTAGACCCTCTAGGAATTTTGTACGTGTCATATGTAAAATGCCCGTTTTTCAAAAAAATTTCACGATGGTCACGAAAATATTTTAGCTTCTGGGGGGGGGGGGGGGCTCGGCCCCCAGACCCTCAGCAAAATTTTTGTATTCCCAAAAATTTTTTCTGGCTACGCTAGTGACTAGACGTAATTTGTGACGAAAATTTTTCCTCCACCCTCTCCCTTGGCTTTACGGTTGGCAATCTTAATTGATCAGGTCAGAAGGTATTTGACATTTCTCCCTTGAATTCGACTCTTACGTCGTTCCCTACTCCAGGGGCACCATTGATTAAAGTTGTGAATCAAAATGTGTATGGATTAGGCCCCCCAAAAAATTCATGTTTTACCCGAAAAAAATCCGTTTCCGAAAAATGTGTACCTTTTTGCTGATTCGAGCGCTTGCTGTAGGCCCTCTGGTATTGTCGTAGTCTAAAAGGGGTCGTTTTGTACTCTGTTTAAGGTAGCCCGAGAGCCAGCATCCAACGGCATGGTTCCCATTACTATTACGGGTGATTCTCATTCCTGTGAGAGTGCCGCGGATGCCATTCGTGGTCACATTTCCGGAGATCAGCCATTCCAGGCCCAGGACAGCGGCTACTCTCGTGGCGGCGGTGGCTACGGAGGCGGTGGTTATGGTGGTGGCGGAGGATTTGGAGGTACTAACTTACGTATATATAGTTTGGATAAACCCGGCGTTGTAGTTTGTCCTCCTCCCCTCATAGCTAGCATTTTCCCCTAAGACGACTTGTCTGAAATTGATGGAGAAAATTCGTTCGCCTATTGAATGAACTGGTAATTGTTTCTGCTGGAAAACATCTTCACAAAGGCCTTATTCCTTACAGTTATTTTTTAACAACACAGCCAGTTAGTTTAGCGTACGGACTTACATATGTTTATGATATTATATATAATATATACGTATATATTTACGTATTTGTTGATTGGACTTGACTGTTTTAGGTGGTCGAGGCGGTGGTCGTGGTGGTGGTCGCGGTGGCGCGTGTCACAACTGCGGTCGTGAGGGCCACTTTGCCCGGGAGTGCCGCTCCGGTGGTGGCGGAGGCGGCGGCGGTGGATACGGTACGTCACCTGCACGTCCCCTCTCCCCCCCCCCATATTTTTATGCAAATTAGGGTTTTAACAGTATACCTATAAATATGTATGTGTTGATTAGACAAATGTTCCTGCAGATGTTTCCCTCAATTTGATTGAGCCTACATCCATCTGAGACACTGTTGGGCTTATTCTAGGGATGATTTTGGGGGGGTAGCCTTTTTGGGGGCTCTCGGTTGGAAGACGTTTAGTGCGAAAATTTTCCTACTGGTGTGCCTTTCGGTTGCATCCACTTGCTTAGCAAATTTTCCAGAGGGTAAAATGTAATCCGCAGCAAGTTTGTCGAACCCGCTAATTTGGTATATCTTTTTTTTATAATGTTCTCTAAAATGTGTTAATTATATACTTATCATATGTTTGTGTTTATTTAGGTGGTGGCCGCTACTAAGCGCCAACCAACATTCACTGTCCTATCAACATTGTCGTTCTGTTTATAAGGTTAGTTTGCTCAATAATTTGTTTGAGCACACGGCAGATTACGGGTTTAAATAGTATACCTAAATTCATGTACGGTTTTAGCTAGTATCAATTGGTTTTGTAGCTGTTCACATTTTCATTCAATGCAGTGTCTATTAGTATAGGATCAATGCAGGATCGATCGTTTCATGAAGGAGTTAAAGGAGGGAAAGTTAAGCTTGCCTGGAATTAAATTTGCTCTAACTATTTTTCTCGAAAGGGCTTGAAGGATTCTGGGTCGTTTATTTAAATTTGGAGGTTTAATTATCTAGTGGTTTTTTACAAGCGATTCTATAGACCATTTTAGTTTTTGTGGTTCTTTGACTGTTCTTATTTTTTCTGTCTTTTTCAGGTTTACGGATATATTATGTGAATTATGTCATATAAAATGAAGAGCAAGCAACCATTTGTTGAAACTTTGATTTGGTTTGACTGTTTTTGTCAGTATTTTGTCTTTTGATTTCTATGTTTGGTATGCACAGATTGGAAGGCTTCGTATCTCTTCAAATGTATACTAAAAATTGCGAATTTTAACAGTGTTGAGATCATTTTTTGTCAATTTTTTTCAATAATTGTGTAAGTTTTTGAATCTGTGTGTATAACCAATGTCACTGCTAACATTGTTCTGGGGTCTCAAAATTCGAAGCTACATCTCTTTTTGGTCGGTGGTTTTTTGAAGGAAGTCTTGTTGTTGGCTGAAAACTATTTCTGGGAAAGTTGTTTATGTTCTTTTTCTTTTCTGTTCTATTTTGACCACTACCGAAAAGAGGTGTAGTCTTCCTTTTACGTGTTTCTTGGATTTACTGTTATGATGAATGTCATTGCTGATGCTCATGATGAAGTAAACCTAAAATTTTTGTTTTGTTGTACTCATAGGCTAAGAGTTAGGTAGGTTTATTCCAGCTTGCATCACCAAATCTCAAATCAGATTAAGACTGTAGTAAGAAAGTGACCTCAAATCTCAATACTAGAATTCTTGCCTGGCAGGTAGGAGGGCTTCAAAAATTAGTCGCGTGCGTTTGTGATTTGAGAGAATCGTGTTGGCTTTGTTAGTATATGACAAAATGGTCCATCCAAAAAAACCCGCGACCTTTTAGGCGCTGTTTAGGCTTTAGGAGCTAGGCGATGTTTTCCGGATTATTCCGTGGGTTATGAAACGGATCAACTAAATTTGTGAAGAGGTATTTTCAAGTTAAAATTCCGTGGTGTATTCTTTGGGCAGACAGCGTTTGTGAGACAGTTTTCTGTAAGCTTAAAATTCGCGCAGAAAATTGGACTGGGTTTTATGGATTACAAAATTAAAATTAAGTAGTTTTGGAAAAGTATCCCATGTGGCTCTGCTTGGCATAAAACCCTAGTCTTAAGGTAGGGCCTTGTAGGCTGTAGCAAGCTCCGCTCCAACCCCGACCGTTGAAGAAGAAAACCAATTTTTCACGCTAAGTAGGTAACAGTTGAATGGTTTTGTCAACTTCTCCCAAAATTTACACTGAATTCGGGTATGACTGTCCAGCTTCTAAGATAGCGGATTTCCTTCACATTTCAACTTCTCAACAGGTAAGTTTCGGTGGTGCGCAAACCAATTTTTGTCCAGTGTGATGCAGCGGGTTTCGGGCTGCTGTGCTTTGCAAGTTGATGATAACAATTTACTTGTGATAAGGGATTAGAAAAAGTTTCCCATATGAGTTAAAGCGGGCGGTGAGCTCAGGTCCGGCCCTACCTGTCAGGCTCTTTTTTGCACGTTTTTAACAATGCTCAGTCTACGCTGCTTGGTCGATTTTCCGTTACATAAAATCTTGTTGGGGTTCAAAAGTCCAATTTAGATCCATCTTCCCATCCTGATGAGCCTATCGCAGTGGGCTTTCTTTAAGCTCAGTCGTTTATTTCGCTCCTTCACTAGACAAACTTTTTAAATGATACTCCTGACAGCAGCGGAATTTTCTTGACTTTCCTATTCGAGACTTGGCCTCCCTTCCGACCCTTTATGCAGCCAGTGTTTTATATTCCAATTGCCTTCCAAGTGGGCACCTCCAGGATTACAGCCAACCTAGTCTCTAGGTATGCGGGGCAACTTGTGTCGGTGTCACGGTGAAATTTTTCTCCCTAAAAATTTTTCCCCCCGGAAAAATTTCACCGGTGAAATTTTTCCCCCCGGAAAAATATCACCAGAGAAATTTTTCCGGGGGGAAAGTTTTCACCGATATACTGTAATTGAAATTTTCAAGCAATTATCAACTTTCCAACCTATTTCTTTCCTAGAATATTATCTAATCAATTGAATGGAATTTCAATTTTTGTCTGGCATATTTTTTATAATTATTTTTTATTTTTTATTTTTTTAATTTTTATTTTTTATTATTATTTTATTTTTTAATTTTGTGCCTGCTTCGAGCTTTAGAACACAAACATAGCGCACAAAAATCTTTGAAGTGAAGGGTCTAATTTGCGGGGGGGGGGGGGTGGTCCGTTGGCGTGCAGAGCATAGTTTTTGCTCTGATAACGTAGAGTGTGCCTAGTGGCACACTCTTATATTATGCACTCTTGAAGATATTAAAGGTGGGAACACAAGTTTAAATTGAGTTAGACGAGCTAAGGGGATTAATCTTAACTCTAATCTACCCTCTGCTCCATACCTGAACGCAGAGTTGGTCGCGGGCCGCGGGTGCCCGCGGGTACCCGCGGGTACCCGCGGGGCGGGGCGGGTATCACCAAATTTCAATACCCGCACTACCCGCGCGGGTATCTGTGCGGGCCTAACCTAAGAATTTTAACTATTTTTTGTCTAAAACTAAACGAAATTTACTAGTTACAGAAGATACTGCATTTGTATTTTCACCTCTCAGTTACTCTTAAAAGTTTTCTGAACGGTAATAGTGCGTCTATGCTGCTTTGCTTAGGTAAAAGAGCGGACCAGTAATGTCGGCACAACTCATGCTTACAGCGATTTCAGACCCGATAAAACTTAAATGTTTGCGTGACTATATACTGTAAGACTTTCGGCCTTCTTATCCGACACAGTTCCTGAGTCTACAAGGTTTAGAGGCGTTTGCTTAATAAACCTAGAAATGTATTAATTTAGCTGAATCTAGTTGAATGAGTTTTCTGTTTTTGACACCATACTTTCATTAAATAGTAGATACATCAGTTTGGTTGTTATGGATGGAAAGAAGGCACAAAAGGAAGAGTTTTGCTTTTACAACCTTCGAACTATCTATAGTGACGGCCATTTTTGAGGAAATCAGTTTTTTCAAAATTGCTGCCAAATCCTACGGACAATTTTCGTTCACTTATAATCAATCGATACGTGGTCTAATTGTCCATTTTATCAATGCCTATTAGTTGGGATTCGTTGCTATAACCTAGAAATTTGACCGAAAAACCAATTTGGCAATCATGGGAATCTACAGGTTAAAAGCTTTAAAATGATGTATATACCTATAAAGCTCGTTCCAACTCCGAAAATTGCGAAAGTTATAGCGTTTCAAAAAATCACCACAAAAGCACTGCATAAAAGGATACCACCAGCATAAAATATCCAACTTTTTGGAAAGTCAGGAAAACAGATATATATATACCTAATAAAATGAAAATTGCTGTTTTAATTTAGTTTTCCACATGAGTAGGGCAAAAAATTTTGCGGGTATCTTGCGGGTATCACTTGTCTGCGGGCCTCGGGGCGGGGCGGGGCGGGTACCCTTCTGCGGGCCGCGGGCTGAGGCGGGTAGCAAAAATCCGGCCCGGGACCAACTCTGCCTGAACGGGAGGTCAAATTTCACTGACCATTGTGGAAGCAAATTTGGGTACCCCTTGTGAGAGCGATTTTTCTTGGGGGTACCTTTGAAAGCGATTTTTAAGCGATTTTTACCATTTTTTAACGAAGAACAGCGATTTTTTTAGCCAAAACACATTTTTCAGACGTTTTTTTAAAAAGCAAAATAGTGATTTTAAGCAAAAAATTCAGGCAAAGCCAGAAAATTTCCGGAAATTTTAGTCGTAAAACATATTTTTTGGGTAATTTTCTTACCCCTTGGGGGAGCAATTTCGCAACCCCTTGTGGACGACTTCGCCGAGGGGGGGAATTCCCTTCTTGTCCGCCTGTACCGTGCTCTAGGTACTCTTTCCAGAAAATTTTAAAGAAGTATAGTTTAGTGGACATTTAAAATTGGGTTAATAATTGGGTTAATCTAAACTAAATCTTATTTAGTGAAACATTTAATACAATAAACCACAAATAAATATTCGAAAATTCGGGGACAGAAGAATTAATTTTGGAATTTTTTCTGCTCCTTCTGAAACCGCAACCAAATGTGAGGGGAACACGATCAAAAACATATTAACACAGTGGATAATAATGATCAAGTGCAGTCATTAATCTTTCCCATTGAGCATTTCTGTAACGACTTTACTAAAAAATTATGTTTCAGTACTCTAAAAAAGGAATAATTCCCGCTAAACAAATATTATCCTAAATGTTGGGGGTCACTTTAGTTCCTGGGAGCTGAGATCATTCCTTATTTGATAATGTTATAAAAAAATATGCCAGGGAAAAATTGAGATTCTATTCAATTGATTAGATAATATTCTAGCAAAAAAATAGGTTGGAAAGTTGATAATTGCTTGAAAATTTCAATTACAGTGTATCGGTGAAATCTTTCCCCCGGAAAAATTTCTCTGGTGATATTTTTCCGGGGGGAAATATTTCTCCGGTGATATTTTTCCGGGGGGAAATATTTCTCTGGTGATATTTTTCCGGGGGGAAATATTTCTCCGGTGATATTTTTCCGGGGGGAAATATTTCTCTGGTGATATTTTTCCGGGGGAAATATTTCTCTGGTGATATTTTTCCGGGGGGAAATATTTCTCCGGTGATATTTTTCCGGGGGGAAAAATTTCACCGGTGAAATTTTTCCGGGGGGAAAAATTTCTAGGGGGAAAAATTTCACCGTGACATCGGAAAGAACAAGAATGGTTGCCCTGGGCGAGACTGCAATAATAAATAATAACCGGACTACGTTTTCTATTCGTAGTCTACTTCTTCTCTCCGCCTCTTGTCCGTTTGCGGTCTGTGGAGGGAAACACCTGACATGCCTCACGTGGAGCCTAAACGGTGTCCAGTCTTCACCAAAAAAAACTGGTGAACGCGCTATTTTTTGGCGACTATCCTAGTAGATATCTCAAAGTAATTAACTCAGAATTAGGTCGTTTTGAGAAATAAATTATGCATATGTGAATATGGTTCATTCAATCAAACAACTTGTCAAAAAGGTGGATGGAGAAAACACCCTTGTCTGAAATGCAGAAAATCTGACAGTGATGTCGAACAGAACAGAGACAATTTGTTTTCATGAAATCATCAAATTCACATCTACTCTTGATAGGGTCAACAACATTTCAATTTCATAATTTTGAACCAGAATAGGAAAGTTGACACTGATTTAAGTCTCACTTTCGCTCTCTGTCTATCCAAGTCGGCCCTTCTTTTAGTCTATAGCAGCAACCAATGTCCTCTACTTCGGAAATTCGTCAAAATGAAAATGTAACAAAATTTTAATGTAATATATTGGCAGTGCAACTACTTCATGATTATGCCTGTATGGACGTTGTAAGGCCACATTATTAGACTTCTTATGCGGGGGAAACCAATTTTCAAATTTTAAACTTTCTCAATTTTCAAAACATGGGAGGGAACGCACAGTTTACTGTTCCCTGTATTAGTAGTACACCTCTGAACATCACATTACTACGACAGCTACTATTGCGGGAAGTTTTTATGTGTTTACTTGGCCGGTCCTTTATTATGGGGAGGCTTGCTTTTTTCGTAAGGGGGTTGTTTATTTTTGAATTTTCAGTTCAAATTTTGCATCTTTTTTCAGTTTAATGTTAGGCTTACCTTTTAAGGACAAAGTTTGTTGTTGGTGTAACTGCTTTTCATGGAAGTCTTGAGTGCATTTTTATGTAAGATTGCCATCTTTTCATATGGGATCTTTTCAGGATATAACCCCCCAGGCCCAGCTTCCGCAAAACTTCACCAAACGAGCTGAAATTTGATACGGGTATATATGTATTCGACCACGATGAGTTCAAATATCGCAAAATTATTTCGAATTCGCGAAATTCAATGTTTTCGATTCGTAAGAGGGACCAAGGGGAACCGAAAATTTTTGTCTTCGATTTTGCTGAAAAGTTGTATTCAGGGGTTTTCGTGGTCGCAGAACACGAATCTGAAGGTCATTTTTTGATTCAGCTTTTCGTTAGCTCAGTGTAAGCTTATATATTACATCTTAAGCTTAAAATTTCGCCTTCGGCGAAATTGAAAGATTTTGCGCCATTTGAACTCAGCGTAGTCGAAAACATACCCATACCAAATTTCAGCTCATTGGGTCAACTTTTGCGGAATATTGGCCTGGGGTGTTATCGTGAAAAGATCCCATATATGTTTAATAATAGGGTCGGGTCCTGGACGGTAAAAGTTTCTGATTTTCTGATTTTGAAAAAGTGTTGCCTCGAACAGTTCAACCCCTGGAGAAGACTCCGAATTGCTTAGTCAATTTTCTAGAAAAACTCTGAAGTGAACGAAAATTTTCTTGAAATTTTAGTGTAAAACCAATTTTTTCCGGCGATTGTTGCTTACCCTAACCAACCCCTGTATGCAAGTTTTCAGTAAAATTTTTTCGAAAAATTTTTCGGTTCCCTTTGGTTCCCCCTCACCAAACTCAAATTTTTAAGTTTTTAAATTTTTGAATTCCTCAGCCTTCAGTACACCCATGCAAAATTTCAAAGTTATTGGTCAAAAAGCTCAAATGCTTAGGGCTGGGGGAGCGCAAAAGATCCAACAGTCGGTGGTATACGATATCCAGCCAAATTTCTGCTTTTTTGATTTCTGATTTTGTTCCCGGCTGCAACCTTTTTTCAAATGGAATAAAATCTTTGTCAAAAACACATTTTTCTCTTTCCTCCAAGCAGGAAACTGTTCTTATAGTAGCCTGAAGTTGACAGTAACTATTCAATAGTAGAACAGCAGTATGTACATTGTATATTAAGCATAATTTTAATGTCTTGCATGTAACAACTAGCCACAGAAAATTCGTGACATTGCCGTTTTAATTCTGTCAATTGCAGATTGTATTTTTGCGTTACATTTCAGGAAACCAATGTAACAATTGTGGCCTTTCTTAATGCTATGCTTCCCTATTCACTTCCTATAATTTGCCATACGACGTAAGTATAAACTTACGTTAATCATTGCCTCATTAAGTAAGCTCATTATCCGAAATTAATTTTAGTTTATTAAGGGAAGGGTGAGCTTATTTGTTTAATGCAACATTTGTGTGTCAATAATGCTACATGAGAAGCCAACGACGCTATACGTGACTTCTGCTTCTCTAGAAATCATACTACCTCTATACTCTGCCTGCAGTTTAGCTTATACTTTTCCCCCACTTTACATGAATTCAGTTCAAATATTGTAGCGGCTTTTTGCATTCGTTTTATGTCTTTGTCCCTAAATTGATTTATTTTGTCCAAAAAAATTCAGAGCTATGGTAAGTTTCTAACCTTCTTGTGAATACTAAATTATCAGGACTAGGTAAGTTTTCGAAATTCGGTTTTTCTTGTGGCATGCATGCACAGGATGAACTGGTTTTCATTATGAAAAGCAAAGATTGCACACCGGAGTTATACCATTAAGTTAATTGTGAGTTTGTTTTTATGACTTCAAAAACCAAAATTTTCTGCCAATTGTTTGGGAGTAGGACTGAAACATCACCAAGTTTTCTGATTACGATTATAGGTAGTCAAATGATTGCAATAAAGTTTCTCTAGCTTCCAATTTTACACCAAACAAAAATTGCAGATTTACATTTTTGTAACCGTTACGTTTGATTCTTTTGTTAGCTTCTTCCTGTTATTTTCATTCTACTTTTTTTCGCTTTTCTTCAGGTTTTCTAATAAAACGTTTTTTGTGTACAACAGAACCGATTAGAAGTATGTCGTGTGCTGAAAATTTCTCCTCAACCATTTTCCTCTAAAACCTAATTTTAAGACTTGTAAGTTTTGTACAAAAATGTGAAATTTTCATGTGTGAAGTTGACAGTGCAACAAGTTCAGTGTAACAAGTTTTGACTAAGGGTTGCCTCAAAGATCTGAAGTGGTGGCTAACTGTGAGCCCAAAGGATTTAACAATTCCCCCCCACCTCTCAGAAAAATGGAGCAAGCGAGAATACTCAGGGTGTAATCGAAATTTTACTCAAAACCAATTTCATACTGTCGAAAAGTTTTACAGCTTATGCAACAACACTGTTTGTCTTCCCCTCCCCTCCCACTTGATTTCGTGTTTACACAAAATAACAAAACTTTAAAATCGTTTCGGGATTTCCCTTTTCTCCTGTTTCAACTGTGGCTATTCGACCAAACTTCAGAACCTGTAGTGCAAATTAAAACTCCTATCACTTGTACTTTTGTTTCTTTTACATACATTTTATATAAACAATAAAACTAAAGAAACGGATTAGTTGTTTTCGTCTTTCTCCAGAGCGCTTTTGCTGCAGCGATGCTTTTGCAAGTAGGGATAACGCCAGACCAAATTTAGTTGATTTTTCGTCCGTGGTTTGGCGTTGAATAATTGCATAATGCAACTACATATATACTTTACAAAGAAGCATAGTAGCAGAAGTAAAAGTTTTCTCTCTTTGCGTCTGGTGATCTGACCGCTCAAGTCAAGTGGATCCGTCCCGCCCCCTGTGGTAGGACAACTCCTTCAAAATTAAGGATAAGAATAAAGAGGAATTACTGGGGGGATTTATTGATGGTATCTACTGGAACCAGAATTCCAATCTGTCATCATTTATCCTGAAATGTTTTGTTCCATTTGGATCAAATTTGCTCAAAACATAGTTAAGATGTGCATTGTAATGAAATATTTTCCAAAAGAACGGCGTTTGAAAGTTTTTTGCAAAAGAGCCCAATTTTTATGCACAGTTTGAGGTCTTGGCCATAGGTAACATCTGACAAAATATAAACCAAATGCATCGGCATATGTCCGGACAAGAGATTTCTCTGGATCAGAATTATCTAAGCTGTTCTCTCCTTCGAAGTGATTTTGTTTAACAAGTATGGAATCCGATTTAGACTTCGAAAATACGTGAAAATGTCCTATCTGGACAAAAAGAACTGGCTAAATCCCAGACGGTAAGGAACACCTAAAGGTCCCCCCGTACCCCCTCAAGATATTAGGTATACAAATTCGCAAACAGAAAGTGCACGTGTTGCCCTGTTTGTTGCAGGAACCGCCTGAAGTGAATGCAGAAGTTTGTGGTAACCCAGTCCCGCCAGAATGGGACCCTCCGATCCCAGAGTTCCTCCGATGTCCGGAAATCCCAGATTGTCAGGTCTGATTTGGCCGGATCTGAAACAGGAAGTGAACTCGGCGGCGTCACCTCGACTTCCGACTGCATTTCCAGGGAAAAGAATCGGAAAGTCTACACGAAACGTCGCCATAATTCAGAGGGAACTCGCCTGAAACCGGGTCGAAAACCGATTCCTGATCGATCCGCCCCCCTCAGGCGATCGCTTGATCCGGATCACCCCGAGGTTCGATTTGATCTTGATCAATATTTGACCACCAAATTTGAGCTGGTCACTGCCCACAGCTGTCCAGTGGTTAGTTCTCAGACTCTGCCCAGAAAACTTCCGTCCTCGGCCGGGCTTAATGAGAACGTCCCCAGCCTCGAACAGCTGGCAGTTTTGATACCGCCCCCGGCCAGCGAAGAGTTGCACAGCGACCTCACGCCTACGATTACGGAGACTGTTGATAATTTTTCTGTCGAAAATACGGTAACCGAAATGACGGAAAATATGGAACTACCAAAATCACGACTTTTCGAAGGACCCGATGGTACAAATGTTCACAAGCTAATCAGTGATCTAAATGCGCTTTGTCGAAAACAGGCTGCAAACAGTAAGCTAAAATCGCAACCTGCATCGCAGAAGGCAAAACTCAATGGAATTGCACCGAAATCTCCGAAAGGCGAAATTCCCAATTCGTCCAAGATTTCGTCGTCAAATTCCGCGAAACCTCGAATGGAACGGACTGAGCCGGAGTCAACGGAAACGGATCAGAACTCCACAACCGGAATTAAGGTGAAGGGACTCGTGAAAAATTCGCCATTTTTTGATATCGAAAAGCAGAATCGACGAAAGCAGGCGAAATCGGCGCTGGGAAAACGAGCCTGGAACCCTCAAAACCGCCGCGACCCGCAGGCGGAGTTTCATCAGGTTCTGTCGCGGATCACTCACAGAAATCATCCCGCAGATCAGGACCAAGGTGATTCTTTAAATATCCTACAAATTTTACCCTTTCTACCTAAATAGTTTAAAACGGTGTGAGAGACTTTAGCTGCTTACTGACTGCCGGTCTGGGGCAAACAACTAATTTAATTATTAATTTAATTTAATAGGTTTAACTTGATTAATGATTAACTCTTGATGATGGGCATTAATCTGCAGATCTTCCCTCCATCATTTAGTGCGCAGAGCACAGGTAGAGTTGGGAGTGGGTCGCGTGTATCCGCGCTAACCCACGGGTACTCACGACCCGAGGCTCAACTTTTGTTTGCATCAATGCTAACCCACACTTACAATTTCACTATAGAAGTTTACCATTTCCGTTGAATTTTCGGTTCTCAGGCATACACTGCGAACAGAGAAAAAGCAAAAGTGTAAGCTACGATAGGATTTGACCCACACCCATCTCGTAGGTACAGTGCGCAGCGCACTGCAGCCTAGATTGGACCGAATCGAATAGATCAACCACAAGTCAAAGCACTACCAATTGAGCCGACGAGGACCAGCGCAAACGCCCACTTCTATGCAAAAGTGCCCGTTCCGGTTTTGATAATCTCAATAACCGCTGATTAAATTCTGAGAAATCAAACTTCATGTTCCGAAATTAAAGTTTTGACAAGCGACAGTCAGTCTCTGCAGAAATTTACAGTTACAATATAGAATACTGTCGTTTTATTGCATCCCTGAACCTTGCTAACTTCGTTTTATGGTTTCAGATTCCGACGGAGACCAAGACATGACAATTCCCTCATTTTCTGGCCGAGACGAAATTGGCAAAGATCCCCTATCCCATCGAAAATCCGACGATTCCGGAATCAGTTCCGATGCGGTGATTCGACCCAGTCAACTTCGGATTTCGCCCGGCGGACCCTCCAGGCTGGTCCCACCGTCCAATTCCCGAATGTCACCCCTGCGTCCACCCCCAGCAAAATCCCGGTCACCCTCCCCTCGGAAATTTCCGGTTCATCGGGAGCCTGACCCTGAGCCGCCGCAACACAATGACCGATTTCCGAAACCTACCTCCACAGATCTCGGTGAAGAACCCGGAATTTCTGTTGATCACTGTCCCTACGCTCAACCCCTAAAATCCCCTTCGTTGGACACTTCCCCCGGGCCCAGTTACCAGGAACCGGAACCGAACGGCAGTCCGTCCGGCAGAAGACAGGAAATTTGCATACAAACAGATTTGTCCATTTCTCCGGGTCGTGCGGAGCCCGATCCGCCCCAGACCGAAATTTCGGAGGACGTTAAACGGAAACCGTCCAGACGAAAACCTCCTCCTTCGACAACAAATCCGCCGACTCAAACCGTCAGTTCCGTAAATGAGAAATCCGGCGGTCCTCAGGGTGAGCAACGAACTTTTCGATCCACCCGACCCCTGGATTCGGATCTGGAATCGATGTACGAAGCCCTGGGAGCGGAAAAGGACAAATCCGCCAGCAAGGAGGAACCCCTGAACGAATTGACAAAAAGTTTGGCCAAAAACGGGCTTCGAGCCTACAGTCAACAGTTTGGCAGGAAAAAGCTGAAACCGGACCTGGAAAGAGAGAGAAGCGGCGCTGAGGCGTACCCAGGTTGCCTCAAACGGCAATACCAGGTGCCATTCTATCTGGCCATCGCACTGCTAGTCATGTTCGCCCTCTGGGCCGCTGTATTCTTTCCCCTCGTCTATGTCAAAAGATAATCCCCATCAAGAGTGCATAATTGCACTATATATAAGAAGAAGAGTAAGCCACTAGAGGGCTCCTCTTCTTGGCATGGCGTAACGGTGCTCCGCCCACAATACACGAATGTTCCCCCGTTTGGTGGGGGGTAGCTCTCTTCGGCAAAGCATTCCCCCCTCCGTTTTGTGGGGGATAGAGAAAAGAGGACCCCGTTTGGTGGGGGGTAGCCAACAGCCAATCAGATTGCAGAGACCCCCCTCCCTGTTTGGTGGGGGGAGAGCAGAGGATTCCGGTAGTTTTTGTTCTATTCGAAAATGGGTCTCCGTTTGGTGGGGAGGTAGCAAAGAGGGGTCCCCGTTTGGTAGGGGGTAGGCAAAATGGGTCCCCGTTTGGGGGGGGGTAGACAAAGAGGTCCCCGTTTGGTGGGGGTCGCCAACAGGCAATCAGATTCATCCAATCTTAGCCTAACTTGGCGACCCCCCAAACGGGGACCCTATTCTGCCTACCCCCCCACCAAACGGGGACCCCTTTTGCATACCCCCCACCAAACGGGGACCCCTTTTGCATACCCCCCCCCACCAAACGGGGAGGGGGTATGCTCGTCGACCCCCCCACCAAACGGGGGAACATTCGCGTATTGTGGTCGGAGCACCGTTACGCAGTGCCAAGAAGAGAAGCCCTCTAGTGGCTTACTCTTCTTCTATAATATTAAGGAATAAATTATGGACTCTTGTCCCCATCTTAGCTTTATCCTAACCTTTGCTCTTTAATTTATTCTTGTTTAGCTAGTGTATCGAATGTCTGTTTTCTTAAATCATAATTCAATGTAGAATAAATTTCCAGTCTCTATTTTCCTGATTTATTTAACACCAATTCAGAAAATTCCTCTACTGAAACGACCGTTTAGGAAAGCGAAAATGGTTTGAGGTTTATTTAAGCCTATGTAGCCGTCAACATATTTGTTAAATATCAGCAACCCAGAAAGGTTATGTTAAATATCAGCAACCCAGAAAGGTTGAAATCAGCGTAATAATCTACTCTCAACGTCCGGGGATATGGCGCAGTGGTAGAGCGTTCTACTTCTTAAACCAAAGCTCGGCGGTTCGATCCCCGCCCTGGACACTTTTCTTCACATCTTTCAGATCCTGATTTCAACCTTTCACATTTGGCGACCGTGCCGTGTCCTTACCGCTCTGAGGAGATGAAGTCGTTTGTGATGCCTGGGAATGGTGGAATTGCAGGTCAAGATGGTTTGGTATATTGTGGTCCTCGTGGTGCTAAGGGTTATTGTATATGGTTGTGTGGTTCTTTGATTTGTAAAGGCTCCCGGCTTTGAAGAAGAATTGAAGTATGATATGGCCTCGGGTTAGGAGGCAGCCGGGGAGCCGCCCTTAGACCACAATGGTGCTTGGATTTGAGGACCGACCTGCAATTCCTGGAAATTCGAGGCCGAATTTCAAATTAGTAAGGGGAGTATGTTAAATATCAGCAACCCAGAAAGGTTGAAATCAGCGTAATAATCTACTCTCAACGTCCGGGGATATGGCGCAGTGGTAGAGCGTTCTACTTCTTAAACCAAAGCTCGGCGGTTCGATCCCCGCCCTGGACACTTTTCTTCACATCTTTCAGATCCTGATTTCAACCTTTCACATATTTACCTAGCTTATTCCTGCTTCCAACTCATCCTAATATTTAGACATTTTACTATGAAACAATAAAAAATAGCAATAATAAATATTATGTACAATAGCAAAATGGAGAAAAATGAACAAGAAAAAAGAGGCGGGTGGGGTCGGGGCGGTTCAAGTCCTGCTGATACAGCCGAGAATGATCAAAAGCACCAGAGATCCTCCAATCACTCGACCGTCAAACGTGGGCCGACGAATGGCATTTGTTGGCGCTAAAACACAGATACAAACAAATTAGTCCTTGAATTTTCTTGCAGATTATTTAATAGAATTAGCAAAATTATTTAACTGACTGACTGGTACAGTGTATTGAGGGGGCGGGTGAGTGGTCAGCCTAACCAATCAGATCTAGATATATATAGAAGGTGAAGGTAACCCCCGGAGAATTCTCCTACGCCGTGTCAGGGTCTAAGGTGCCGGTGCTCATCCCCGGACACACAGCCCTTGAGCCAGGAGTGCCACCTCGAATGATGACTGCAACCGTGGAGGAGGGGCCGGGCCAGCTCCACAAGACAGAGATGCCCTACACGGTCTCCTGTTACCCTCCCACATCAGTGGTACCAAGTTACCGACCAATTAAGGATGGACAACTGGATTGGCTAGTAGATATATAGTAGATATAGTAGCTGTAGTAGATATATATAGTACGACCAAAAAATGTGGGCACAAATTTTGACCGCTTATTAGCTTATGGGTTAGCCTTTGGAGGAAACCCCAACAATGTACATGCTTGTAGAATCGTCAGAAAAAATATAGAATTCCGGGTTTCAATCACAGAAAAACTAAATTTTTAATTCTTCGTCCAATTTTTATCGAAATCAAAGTTTTGTTTCTACGATCTAATAGAGCTCCCAGCTGCACAATTTTGCTCTTGGAAGCTTTCAACGAAATTGCACCAATTCTACCAATGGATTTTCGGATTTCAAATTTCCTGTATTTAAATTGCTTATCAATCGCCACAATATTGGATATCATTCAAAAGCTCAAGGGGGTCCATTTTTTTGGTAACTGTTTTCGATTTTCTCCGATGTTGATGACTTCTACATTACATACGTAACTGTATTTAACGAGTTTTTTGAAATTAAGGTCAGATGTTCTACTGTTGTTGAGTAATTTGACTTCGAAGTTGAGGTTGCATTGCATGTGTTAAACATAAGGAGTGTTAAAAGTTGTCAGTTTTTCACGTATGCCAGAGAAATCTCACGAATGGCAAATTGCTGTAAAGATCAAAATTTGGTTTGGACGGATCCATTTTGCCATTTGTGAGATTTGTCTGGCGCAAGTAAACAAAGCGACAACTTTTCATGATTCCTATGTTTAACACATCCAACCTCAACTTTGAGGACAAATTACCGCCGTTATTTCCAAAAACTTGTTAAAACATCTTGGACAATAAAATAAGTAAAAATCAACGACATCTGAGAAATGACCAACAACTGGACTGAACAGGAACGAACACTTGAAAATACACTCAATTCCGGGAATTAGCAAAAGCCGGATTTTCCCCAACGCCCCACAATATGGGGGTATCATTTGAAACACGGCAAAACCGATTTTTGAAAAGTTTCAAGAGACTAAACGTCCATTTAACCTTCATCCGATTTAGGACACGAATCATCCAGATGTTTTTTTTGCAAAAAGTCTATTTAGTATTCACATCAAATGATACCTATGTGGATTTGACTCCACACTTTAGTTTCTCAGGAAGAATAGCTGTATATTTATGACAGAGTATGGAGGGAGAATGTGACCTACACTGAGTGTGAGTCCGCTGTACGGCCTGATCGTTTCTGTAGCCCATCTCCGTCTGAATCACAACGGCCCGATTGTTTTCCAGGGGCTGCATCGGAGACACGTCTGAAATCAGATCAGCGAAACGAAGGTAAACAAAAATAAAAAAACAATAAAACAGATAAATGGCCTAAGAAATCTATACCACCAAAAAAAACACCGACCACACCAATTTTAACCGGAAGGCAACATTCTCAAAAGCTGTACGCCTGTACATATCTCCGAGATACATAGGTTGATTATGCCGAAAATATTGTTTACACATTGAAGTAGCATGCAGGTCACGGTCAGATGTGGGTAGGATAGAAATACCGTATACCTAAATCAATGAGAGCACACCAAACCATTGCACTAACGAACGACTAACGAGCACAGAAATTGGGGAATTGTGTGCAACAATATTCGAGTAGTAATTGAGGTGTGACTTAAAAATCACGGGTGTAAAGGGTCCATGGATGGATAAAGGGGGGGAGGTGACCGAAAACACAGCAAAGCACTCGGTGAGGTCACGTGGTCACAACCTTCCTGACTCTGAGATACCTCTGTGACCCAAAACGCGTTGAGCCCCAAGGACGGGGGTCAGTTCCTCATCGCCCGGTTCAAGATCATAAAAAGGATGGTCCCCAGAAAAATGCATCATCCTCTCATCCAGATCCGAATCTGATACAAATTTATATAATTGGAAATTTTCAGTTAATAGTTCACTTTGATTCAGTATGGTCAAGAGTACATAATACATAAAAGAATGGCAAGCTCACGCGTTAGGTATATATCATAAGTTTGATACATCGTCTGCACGTTATCGGCTGACCCTTCCCCCTCTCCACATAAATCAAGCCCTCTTGACCTGCCCCCCACCCCACCCCACCCCTATACATGTACGGATTATAAACGGGGGATCAGGGCCTATGTTAATATATTTGCACGTTAAATTTGACGTGGGTCCATTTTGTAAGGTGGCTCTAAGTTCATGTGATTAACACATACAAAATATGCAAGCACGAGTTGGATGGATACTGACACATGTGTAGGGCCTGGGTGAGGCGGGGTTGGCTGGCTGGCACCCGGGTCCGGGTACCCGCGGGACTCGGACGGGTCGGTTCCGGGTCTAAACTAAATCCTGCTAAAACTGGGCCCAGAATAATCGTTTAAAATTGAAAGAATGGTTGTAAATCAGACATTATTCAGTCGAGATCCGATCAACTAGGTTGAGGAAGTTGCCTGCTCATAATATCAACTCAAGATAAGTTTCCAAGTATTTTTGGATTTTGATAACCTAAGCAAACCTGTTAGGGGCTAGGGCACACAGGGAAGGCTACTGTGGTAAAGGATAGGCTTCTGCTAGTAGACGGGTTGCACACGTAGAGACATGCTGGGTGCTGATTCGAAGCGAGGAATACTTGAGACAGTTGCAGCATCAGTACATGGTAGTAGCTGAGTATGGTTTATTGCATACTTTATGTAAGCACTGATATATTAACTGTGGTCTGTTGTTTAACTTGTTGGTTTTCCTATTGTGATAGTGCATGCATTCTAGGGACAAACCAATTTCTGCAACTGCTAGTATATAATGACTTTATGGAGTTAATACACTAAAGTATCATGGACGGTGGAGGGATTATTATGACAGGCAGGATTAGCAGTGTCACATAACTTGGATCATAACATTTGGTTGTAGTGGAGCTAAGTTTGAGGAATTTTACTTTAACACATTATTGCAGGTTAGATTTTCGATGTTGATCATAAAATTATAGATTATTCTGAAATTTTGTCTTTAATTTTCAAAACTTAACTTTGATTTTGTCGGATTGGGAATAGTAATTAATTGACATGGGGGATGAAAAAGGTCCCCCTGTGTTTGTTGCTGTTCTCAATCCGCCAAGTTAAAGGAGGAATAATAATAAACTTCTACAGTATTGGCAGATTTCCTACTATCCTATCTGATTACTCGGCCATCCACACGACTCCTTTCTGCAGCCGTTCTATTTCGCCCTTTTATTAACCCTTCCGAGTGGGTTCCAAGTTCCGAGTGAGTTTCCGCCATCCTAGTCACTATTGATCTGCGGGGGGGTAGCTTTAGTCGCCAAATAGCACGACTGTGGCTATCCTGGGCGTGACTGAAATAACCGTACGTCAGGTCTGCTTGGGATCATGCATTCTATCCTTGATCCTCGCCTCCTCGCCTCTCCGCCTCTTGTCCACCGCGTGGACCGCGGAAGGCAGCAAAATAAAGGTCTCTCACGAGAACCTGAATTGCTGGGCACCAAGATAAAAAACATTATTCAGTCACAAACTCAAAGTTTAGCATGGCTTCAGCTACTTTTCTTATTGTATGATTGAAAACTTCTAAATATTTTTGTTTAATGACCATTGCTCCTTAGATTTCGCATTAGCAGCTGTTATCTGGATTCTGGATCTGGAGGGGTCCGGGTCCAGGCCGGTTCCGAAAGTTTGGACCCGTCGCCAACTCTGGGGAGAAGTGAAAACCGATATTTGTGGGATCAGCCGAAAGCGCACTTCGGATGGAACAGGTTGAAAATAGAGAGCGTATGACGCTTGTTATACTCTTATGTATTATGTAATCTTGACATAATCAATTGTACCTGAATTCTAAGAAAATTCTAAAAGCACGTGCATCACTTTCGCTATTCGTAGAACAGAACCTAGAGGAACCACTATAGTAATAATAGTAGTTAGTAACATCAACACAAATGCTGTTTTTACCTGCAATTTTTTGATTTCCAAAGCTATAGGACACTTGTTCTAGAAAAAAATTAAAAAGTTATTTTAAACCACGTATATGTCGCAGTCTAAAAGCATTTTCCGTCTAATTGCAATTAGACGGAGAATTTCAGTCTAATTGCAATTGGGCTAGTCTAATAGCATGAGACTGAGCAAAATGCTGTTAGACTGAAAATTTTCAGTCTAATTGCAATTAGACGTACCATTGTTCGTCTAATTGCAATTGGGCGAACAGAGCCTCGTCTGATTGCATTTTGATATAAAATGTTTTGATTAATGTATAAGAGCAGCGCTTTACTGTAACTGTATACGGAGAAGGGCACATAAGTCGAAAAAATATTTTAAGAATAGCTTTAAAAACATAGTAGAAGTACTTTTCGCTTAGATATTGAAAACTTGAATACTTTAGTGCACACATCTATATATTATTTACTTTTAATTTTAATACATCCAAAAGCTTATTGCATAAAACGTTTTTGGTTTTGTGGGGGTTCGCAGTTATTTGTGAATTACTGTTACCGTTTTGAAAGAATGTTATATACTGTTACTTTTTATTTTAACCCAGTTTTTACTTTGTGGGTTTCTATGCAGTAATAAAAATGTTCGTGTAATATAAACAATATTGTAAAAATTGTATAAAAACTTGATATCCAAATATTAGTTCGGCTGTCAAAATAAGAAAATTTTAAGCTTTTGAAAGTCTTCAAGTTCTAATAAGTTGTAGATAATTTCGACTATATTTTCAAAATCCTTCAGAGTATCTTTTAAATCCTTTAAAGTTTTCCGTTTTCAATTGCTAAGCGAAAAGTAATTCTACTATATTTTCAAACCTATTCTTAGTGACGTAATATCTTTCCGACTTTCTATGCCCTTCTCCGTATACAATTACAATGAAGCGCTGTTCTTATGCATTAAACAAAACATCTTATATCAAAATGCAATCAGACGAGACACTGTTCGCCCAATTGCAATTAGACGAACAATGGTACGTCTAATTGCAATTAGACTGAAAATTTTCAGTCTAACAGCATTTTGCTCAGTCTCATGCTATTAGACTAGCCCAATTGCAATTAGACTGAAATTCTCCGTCTAATTGCAATTAGACGGAAAATGCTTTTAGACTGCGACATATATATATATAATCATTCTAAGTTTTCAAAAGAAAATTCTAGACTGTTGTAACCATCATCAATTCATAGGGCTCGAAGCTACCTCAACAGTAGAGATGAGGATTTTGGCTCGCGGCTCGGCTCGGCTCGGCTTAAGACATTTTGAAAAAACGTTTTGACTAAATTGTTTCAACGTGTCATATTTGGTTTCATCAAAAAATATTACAATTAAAGTTTGCATAGTGTTACTGTGGCTTTGGATTTTTGTAGTAATTTATTAGATAGTAGAAAAGTTAGTAAAACTGCTTCTTATATATCAGAAATACTAATATTAATTTTGGAGTCTAAACTTATTCTGCATAATTACAATTGACTACGATTATAGTAACGACGGGCAGAGAGCAATTAGAGAATTTGTTGAAATTCAAAAAATAAAAAATAAATCGATCAAGATTCTGCTTTTTTCAATAGATACTGCGGAAAACAAAAACAAGTTTTCTCATGATTTTTTCGACGTTGATCACTGGTTCCTTTGCATATTGTATACATAGCATAAAATAATAATAAATTTTAAGCAAAGCAGGCATGAATTGGTGCCCGCCCACTTTCGTAGAATATACATTGACTAATTACAAGTATCATTAAACTTTATAATGGTGGACTCCGTAGCTCGCGTTTTGGTGATTCTCACTGGTGGTACACAAAAGCTAGACAGCTGTTTTCAGGTCTTTTGTCAAAAACAACATCGAAAACCTACAATTCGGTGCGATCGGTCAAATTTTAAATTTCAAGCTGGGCGAGCCGAGCCGAGCCGAGCCGAGCCGAGCCGAGCAGGAAAGTTCCGGCACGTCCTCATCTCTACTCAACAGTGAAGGTTTATCCAAAGACTTCAAATTATAACGATTACTACAAATTTAAGCGATATTATTTCTCAGAGAAAATAAGTCAACACTCTCTAAGAGGGGAAATTCCTCTTGTAGAAACAAACTAGTGCGGGGAAAGAACTTTTTATTAGAAAAAGTTTCACCGTGGAAATTTTTCCGGAGTAGAACTTTAGGAAAACTTTCACAGAAAAAGTGTCCCTGTGGTTGGTCACGTACATAACTGAGGAATGAATGCTGAATGAGAAGAGAATTAGTTTCTTCACTGAAGTTTTACACAAAATTAATTTTACAAATATTTACTCCAATAATTTGCTCTGATTACGTTTAAGGGCAATTGTGGCCTTGGCATTTCCCCACTGATTTTTCAGGGTACAGGTATAGGTGGTGAAATCCACTGGCTTCAGATGCAGAATTTTTAGCTCAAAAATCTGCTCATAGGAGGCACTCTCAGAGCTGGCTCTGTCACTCTAGAACAAACAATAAAAACAAATTAATACACGTAACAACTAAAAATATAACAATAAAATAGGATAAATAAACAAATAAAAAGTATTTTTATTGAATTTCTGTTACAGAAGTTGTTATATGAAAACTAGTTTTGAACATTTCAAATGTTACAGCTAACTATATATATATATATATATATATATATATATATATATATATATATATATATATATATATATATATATATATATATATAATTAACAAAATTCTCGGACACACAGTGAAACGAGGTGACCGCTCACCGACCCGTTGAAAACGAATTTCCAATTTTTTCAATGGCAACATTTTTTTCGAAGTTTAGACACCTGGAATCATTTTTCACGAACCAATTTTATCCCGAAAAATTGTTACTCAACATTACTCAAGACCTGACCAGAAATGTTATTCAGAAATGTTGACCTATTTAGAAAAATCTGGTTAAAACCATCTCTCCTGCTTTGCTTACATGAAAGTTGAATTTATCGGAGGGCATGATGAACTGTGACTCGGCTCCGACCAGCCGGGTCCAGGAGACTTCGGGCCGCGGCCAGGCCTCCACTTTGCACCGGAGGAGGGCCGAGCCGTCCACCTGGCCGTACACGACGGGACCCGGATGGGGATAGGGATAGGGTGGGACTGAAATCACACATCATTATAAATTAATTCAATACTAATTAACCTACTTCGAAAATAATATGTACATTAGCTATACACGTGTTAGCGAGTGCTAGTTTTATCTACACCAGTCAAAATCAGTCACAGGATTTCTGATATCGCCTATACAGGGTCCATAATATTCTAATTTAAGATTTACTTAAATTTTTAGATTACAATCTAGAGCAGTGTCTTACAGAAGACGTTAAGTCGGACGGTCCAGACTTCATCCGGAGGGATTCCGTTGCTGGCATAGCAGACATATTCACCGGACTGTTCTCGACTAATCTTTTGCAGCATCAGATTCTGCGTTTCAACCGTCGTCACTGAAAGCACAGGAATTTCATTTTCTACATTCTGAGAAACTAACTAAACACAGCATAGATTTTGCGCCGACAACAACAGAGACAGTGACGCTTGTCATACTCTTATGTATTATGTACTCTTGCCTGTTCACAGGGAAACAATTCGTACAGTACGCTGTACACTACAAAAGTGGACTATTTTTGGAGAGTATATACCTCCGCCCCCTCCGGGACCATTTTCCTTGATGACATTTTTGTCCTTCCGTCGCCATCTGTAGATGGGAGGGGGAGATCCCTCCGCAGCGCAGTTGAGTGTGGCGTTGTGGCCCTCTCGGACGGTGACCACTCGACTGCTCTTGTCCTTCAGAATTTGCGGAGGCACTGAAATAGAAGGGAAAAAAGAAAGATGAAATGATATCAAAGGAAAAAGAAAAATGACATTTTCCTTTAAATCTACAAGACTATACTGTTGGGAAGTTCGAATCACCTGGCATGTGCTAAGGATGTAAGGGACGGTTTCAAAAGACTGAACTAAGGTTGCTCCGCAGCAAGACAATTTGACAAACTTTTGAGAAAGAGAAACCCTTCGCCCCCCCCACCAAGTCCGGTTGAAAAAATCGTCCACAATTTTTAAAAATTGGCCAATTTTTGACAGAAATTTTGGAATCCAAAAAATTCCAGGGCCGGGGAAAACAAAAATCCCGAGGGACGAAATTTCGGGGAAGATAAAATTTTGCCAGTGGAAAGCAATCTGGCAGCACTTATATATTTTACTTATTTGATTATTTTTCAACGACTCAACCAGGCAAAATGTCACAGTATGCATACAGTGTTTTTTTGGAAGACAAGCCAACAATATTCAGCTTTATTTTCCACTCTATTTTTTGTTTCTCGTCCAGTCTAAGGCACAGTAGATCTACTTTCAAAGGAAAACTTGAAGCAGAACATAAAAGGGAAATGGGGGGAGGCATCTGGATAAGTTCCCAAGCTTATCAGCCGAAGCTAAGGAGGAAGCGGCTTTCCTTTGGATGATAAGACAGAGGAACCACTTGATAGAAAGAAGAGGGCAGATTCCCCATTTAGAGGGCACCGTAGGGCACAGATTTCTCTCCTCCCCCGCCCCAGAAATCTTGTTTAAATTGTGGAGGGTGGCTGGAATAAAGGATGTTAATGCTATGACCAGACAGTAAGAGTTGATGGAAAAACTAAAGTCCATTAGAGTGACCAGGGAAGGAGAATTGAATTCTTAAGGTGGTGATTAATTTTGGGCACATATTGGTTGACGGCTCAAACCAAGATGAAATTTGATGAAACTTTCCAAAATAAGTTCATTTGGTGTTCTAACACCCTCCGCGCAATCCCGCTTCCAAATTTTGAGATTTCCGTGCAGGACGGGTTTTGCTAATTTCTGACAGTTGAGCAGCAGCTGCATAGTTATGACTATACTCATCTGAAAGATCTCGTTGAGCTCTACATGTTTGCTTTTGGAAGCAACTTTCTAGCTCTTGTCCAGTGTGAGACATAGCCGATTTTCTTATTTTGGCGTTGAAAACTTGTCATTTTTGCAGAAATCAAATAATCCACGATTTCTTGAGCTACGCCATCTGTAAAATTAAACTAAGGGTGGCGATTTGAAGGTCTCGTCGCGGCCGATTATCCGAGGCATTATAGTCTTCTAACTGCTATCCCGTGAGCTGCTATCATAAAAAATGTAGCTTTTGCAAAAACATGACCAAATTTTTTCCAGCGATTGTAGAGCATTCACCATGCAAGCTGGAGGGCTGCTACAGAACAGATGTGTTCTGCACAAATATACCCAGTGACGTTTTTTAGTTTCCCCGATTGCTGCTTTCTAGCTAAAGTGGCCGATTGCTAAAGTTGGGAAAAGTAGGCAAAATCCAGGTTGCGCAAACATTTTAGCTAATTTCTTCATAACGAAGAGTGATTTCATAATAATTAAAAAAGGGTCCCCAGCTATTTGATAGTGGAATCGAATGGTGTAGCCGATGCCTCACGAAAAAATTTACTTCTAGTCTGCAAAAATTCTGGAAAATTAAAGTACTTCGAAATAGTTTCCGAAAACTGAAGTTAGTTTTGCATTGCATTCATACGAAAGAGAAAATGTTAAGCTCCATTTTGATATAAAAACGGATTTTTAACTCCAAGTAATGAATGAGTAATAAGGGTTCAAATTTGATGTCTCTAAAAGGAATCACCACCTTAAAACTATGTAATGGTATAGTTCAAGAGTTAATGTTCTTGTACAAATTTAATTAAGCTGAATGTGTTACAGTTACAGTGTAAGATAAACAGACTTGGTATATATGTGAAGGGTAACCTTATATAAAATCATTTTATGACTTTAGCCGTAAATCCATGACGAACTTGGCCAAACTTTGGCAGCCGATGGCCGAAAATATTTTGACTTCTAAGGGCAATTGGCAAAGCGAAAATAGGACAAAATCTTTCGACGAAATTTTACCCAATTTTAGACAAAACCAACGATTTTATGTAAACACATTTGCGCTTTCGGCGCATACACTACGTAGTAATATACTTCTGGCCTTTCCTTAGAGAGGATTTATGTTATTTTTGGCCTAAGCTTTTTGGACGATTGCCCTGAAAAGTGAGTTTTTTTTATGCAAAATGCTCTTAGCTTTAGCAAGAGACCCCGGACTCAAGTCCCGCCAGGTGTCCGATTTTTTCAAGTATGTGCATGTGCAACTTTCCCTCTATCTTTAATTAAGGTCGGTATCACCAGTGAAACATTGCCTTCCCCCCCGAAAAATGTCAGACGTGAACTTTTTCCGAAGCTGGGGGGAATTTCACCGGCACAATGTTTTCCGGGGAGAAAATTTCACCGTGACATCGGCTCAAAAAATGTCGGCTGCCTTCGAGATCAGCTAGCCAAGCCAAGTCAACTTGGCTGCTGGCTTACCCTTCAGGGTGAGGAAACCGATTTGAGCCATCATTGGGTGTGTGTTAATCTGGCACATGTAGCCGCCGGCATCACTGGGAGCCACATTTCGAATCTCCAGCTCCCATCGATTCCCCTCCAGCACGGAGACTCGATACTTGTGAACGCTGCGAAACAGTTTGTGATTCCAGGCTATCAGTTTGGCTTCTTCGCCTGTCTTCACCCAGGCAACCTAGAAAAAAGGAAGGACAAAAGTAATGAAAAAATGGGAGAAGAAATAGGAAAAAGCGTGAAGAAAAATACAAAAAAGTGCGAAATAACCAAAATGTAAATTTCTTGACTGACAATCAAAAATTGAAGTCTGTCAAAATTCATACTATTCAAGTGGTTATATATATTTATTATTATTTTTTATACTATTAGTAATTATCATTTAGTATTTTAATAATTTTTATCAGTTTTTATACCATATATCGTCCAATGTGGTTCACTTCGCAAGTAAAGGTGATGTCTTCCCCGCGAACCGCAGAAATATTCTGCATGGGTTCCAGAAATTCTGGTTGCTGCCATCGGCCACAGGCTTAAACAAAAAAATTAGGGATATATGTCATTAATTACATCTGTTTAATTATTTCATCCAATGGACCTGCTAAATATAACATATATGTATATATATTTATATATATATGTGTATGTATGTATATATATGACACATGACATTAGTTAATATTAACGCTGTCGTAGTTAGTGATCACCAGACATGTGCAGGAGGGGAAGTTCTGGGGGGGGGGGGGGGGGTGAAGGGCGGCCAAAGGCCGCCGAAAAATCGGATTTTTCCGGTGTTTTACCGGAAAAATCGGAATTCTGGGGGGGTGAGGGACCCCTCTGGGGGGTGAGCTCAGGTCTGGGGGGAAACCCCTCCCCCCAAACCCCCCCAAGCACACGTATGGTGATCACTCAAGAACAGGCCCTTCATTCCAAATTTTTGCAATTCGAACTTGTAATACTCCATTCCTAAGGTCAATCATAGAAGCAATCGTGTTGGTTGATAGCGGTATATAAATGGTGAAAAAATGCCCGCCCTGGATTCGAACCGCGATTTGTCATACGTATCTTCACCCA
>JASAND010005712.1:0-19897 GCA_030248195.1 Trissonchulus latispiculum
TTTTTGAAAGATTAAAATTTAATACGACTTGAGCATAAAGTCAAATTTTAATCGTTTAAAAATTAATTTAGAAACTTTAAAGGCCTAAATTAAATTTTTTTCCGTTTCCATTACGGATTTTTTCATAATTTCAAAACACTTCTTAGCTTCTGGGGGTTCCGCCCCAGGACCCCCCAAGTGGGCTACTGACAATTAAGAATTTCATCACTTGTGCTGAAGCAACACGGAACTGTTGAAAATTCTTGCCGCCACCCCACCCCCTCCACCTTAAGAGATTTGGCAAAAGCAAAAAATTTTGTCGGCTCGACCCCCCCCCTTTCAAAATCCTGGGTGCGCCCCTGCTCGCACCAGTAACAAAATATTCCTTTCGTTAGCCAAAAATGTTTAAATTTTTACCGAAACTCCAACTTTGAAGAGTAATTCCCTTAGATGCAGATAAGATACAGACGTCTAGTATTTTTGTGCAGGTATGGGCATATGTTCCAAATCATATTGGCAAATGGCAGCTTTGAAGCTTGTACCTAGCAGTCAGTAGAAATTTTTAATTAATTATATTGGTAGTTGTGAAAAATGGGGGGTCGGCACATAAACGCGACGGCTGCACATGGCTGGAAGGCACCTAAGATCTAAGATTGACCACACCCATACTCTATCTTCTCCAAAAAGTAGGCCAATCGAGCAGTCGGGGCAAGTCGATTTTAGTAGCCCCCCCTTAACTTTCAGAACATATATATCTCGAATATTTTCCATTTCCGATGCTTCAAAAAACCCCAAATTGGTCCGATTTGGCATATCCTCCTACTATGACTAAGTGAAAAGCTTGTAAATTGTGCGAAATCGCCGGAATAGTTCAGAAAACATTAAATTTCGCTGTAAAAATTGTTAAAATACCACTAGGAATATTTTTCCATTTTTTCCACCCCATTGGAAAAACCTTTTTCCCAGTCCTTTTTTTCCGCGACCATCCCTAGTTACACCAATTAAAAACTACGTTTTTGAATAATGAGTTTCAACCGTGCACTGAACCAATACTTTTGCTTTAAAAAGAGGCTACACTAATCAAGTAATCATTTCATCGACGGAGCAGCTCGATGTTCGCAAAGGCTAGGACGATAATCGTTAATAGGTGCCAGTTCTAGATTTCGATACAATGTGCTTCGAGGGCACCCATTGAGAAGTCACTGGCTCTCCCAGGACGTGTAATTCTGGTATACTACGGCTGTGGGTGAAGTGCTAGTAGTTTTGAGGTCCTGTCAGTACAAGTGGATGAGCAGGGTATTTTTTACCGGGTGGGGGGGGGGCGGTGGGCAACCAAAATTGACCTTCCCCCCCGAAATAGCTCCCTCCGGGATTTTCGCTTCCCCGCCCCCGGATTTTTTGGGGCCCAAATATTGGCCAAAATAGGCAAATTTTCAAAAAAATTTCGACGTAAAAATGGCTATTTTTAGCTGAAATCCTTGCATTTTTGAGAACTTTTTGCCCTTCCATGTGTAAAATACGCCACCAATATACCAATACAAGAAATAAAAATGCTCCTCTGGAGCATGAAAAAGTAATATGGGTTGCAAAATCAAGAGAGGACTAGTCTTTAAAATGCTTAATATGGGGCTAGGTTAAAAAATAGAAGAGGACTAGGTTGTGAGCGAATTAATATGGGCACAGCTTCGCCGAACAACCCATATTCGCGGTTTGTAAATGTAAATTATTATGCATATCCACGATACATTTGGTTTATAGTTCATAAATAACCTACAGCTACGGTATGTGCTCGAGCTTTATTCGAACTTTTATTTTAGCAAACGTTTTCTTCGATAAGTGCTTCATATATACTAACCAGCACATTTAGGTATACATTTATACGGAAAATTTATATTCAAGAATAATTTAGGACTCTCATGATGATAATTTACGTATATTCCTACCAGCTAGTCTAACAGTACATGCAAACAGCTATACTCGATGAGTATTCAACTGCTTAAATTTTTTATTGACTGACATTGATAGCTCTAAGCTAAGACGAAACGTGAAATCCCGCGAATATGGGTTGTTCGGCGAAGCTGTACCCATATTAATTCGCTCACAACCTAGTCCTCTTCTATTTTTTAACCTAGCCCCATATTAAGCATTTTAAAGACTAGTCCTCTCTTGATTTTGCAACCCATATTATTTTTTCATGCTCCAGAGGAGCATTTTTATTTCTTGTCCTTCTGTCATTTTAAAGGATCCCTTTCCAGCAATGCGGTAATGGATACAAGGAGCTTGAACAGTGCCATGCTAATGCGATTTAGAATCTATGCCCCCAACAAAACGCCGAAAAACGCTGTTTTAAGGGGTTTGACCACTGGTCAATAGGACCCATAGACCGTAGTGATCTCTGGTCACTCCCTCGATTTCGGCAATATGCCCATTGAAACGAGCGTAGTGGATTTACTATATATGCCCCCAACCAAAACGCCGCAAAACGCTGTTTTGGGACGTTTGACCAGTGGTCAATAGGACTCCTAGGCCGTAGTGACCAGTGGTCACTTCCGTCGGTTTCCGCAATATGCCCATTGAAACGAGCGTAGTCGGATTACTATATATGCCCCCTACCAAAACGCCGAAAAACGCAGTTTTGGGCCGTTTGACCAGTGGTCAATAGGCCCCATAGGCTGTAGTGACCAGTGGTCACTTCCGTCGGTTTCGGCGATATGCCCATTGAAACGAGCGTAGTCGATTTACTATATATGCCCCCGACCAAAACGCCGAAAAACGCAGTTTTAGGCCGTTTGACCAGTGGTCAATAGGCCCCGTAGGCTGTAGTGACCAGCGGTCACTTCCGTCGGTTTCGGCGATATGCCCATTGAAACGAGCGTAGTGGATTTACTATATATGCCCCCAACCAAAACGCCGCAAAACGCTGTTTTGGGACGTTTGACCAGTGGTCAATAGGACTCCTAGGCCGTAGTGACCAGTGGTCACTTCCGTCGGTTTCCGCAATATGCCCATTGAAACGAGCGTAGTCGATTTACTATATATGCCCACGACCAAAACACCGAAAAACGCAGTTTTAGGCCGTTTGACCAGTGGTCAATAGTCCCCATAGGCTGCAGTGACCAGTGGTCACTTCCGTTGGTTTCGGCGATATGCCCATTGAAACGAGCGTAGTCGATTTACTATATATGCCCCCGACCAAAACGCCAAAAAACGCTGTTTAGAGGGAGTTTTCCCAATTTTGACCCTGGGCGAGGAACCACGGGAGCCATGCTGACCAGTGGTCACTTCGGGCGGTATCGGCAGTATGCTCATCGTTTTCAGCGACCCCGATTTACTATATATGGGGACCACCCCGAGGCCGAAAAACGCCATTTTTAGTGACTTTTAGGCCATTTCTAGTAAAAGTGGGACTTAGAAACTTTTCGCCCAAACAGGCCAAAAAAATGCAAAGTTTGGGCCCATCTCCTGAAAGCTAGGGAGCAAAATTAAAAAATCCCCCTCGTTACTTTATGCACCCCTACTGGTAATTTTCAACAAAAGATACTAGACCTCTCCAGCTTCTACCCAGTTCTAGAAAAGTGTGACCAAAATTTGCGAAAAATAGCGAAAGTCCGACTTTAAAACCTTGGCACAGAGCCAAAATTGGCCAGGTGCCAAAATGACCAAAAAAGGTAGCATGGGGGGATCCTGCCTACCAACATATAATAGTAGTATGGTGCCAAAATGCCCACATCGTTCCAACACTTAGCCGTAAAATGCATTTCCAATAAGCGTTATTCACCGAGAAAAAAAAACAAACGCACGGTAACTATCGCCTAGTGCAAAAATTCGAAGTTTCGAATTCGAACCAAAACTATGGTGGTACTTGTAGTACTACTCGAGTTGTTTACGATGGTAACCTTTTTACCACCGCCGGACCTCTAATTAGCTGGCACCAGGCCAACACGGTCTCCAGAGGGCCGCGCAGACGCCTTTATACCCATATTATGTAGGGGCGCTATCGCGCCCCTACATAATATATACCAATTTTTAGCTCATTTTTTCAAAAAACTTCCCCCCCCCCCAGAAAAACCCTAAAAAATAGCCTGGATGAGTGTCGTAGGTGTCTAGGCAAACGTTCGTTGGGGTCATCCGTATGCGCAGAGCATGTACCACGAGCTGATAACCAACAGTATGATCCCTGTTACACTCTTATCGATTATGTATACGTACGTATACTCCAAAGTCCAAATACCCCGTAAGTGGGTGCCTATCTGTATATTGGAACACCAACCTGTGTTTTGTTAAATGGCATGACCACTCAGCCACTGTAGTTGGAAGATAGTTAAGAAGTAGCTGAAATGTTTAAACACAAACATGAGCTTGACTGCAGCAAATAAGAAGCCCACAAATCCCGTTGAAGGTAATGTAAATGTTTTACGAAACATCCTCAAAGCAAATCAGAAGAGAAGGGACTAGCAAATTATGTATGAACATGTCAAGCGGTGTCATACGCTTAAAAGCGTATAGCTGGTGCAAGGCCGCACCCAGGAGGGGTGGGGGTTCAAGGGGTCTAGACCCCCCCCCCCTTTTGGGATGACAATATGGAAAATTTTTGCTATTTTTATGGCAAAAATAGCTATTTTTAAAACATTTTCGCGCCTGCGGCGCGATAATTCACTTTTTGCAAGAAATAAACGTCCAATGTACTGTGTTTTGGCAAAAATGCAAAAATTCTTCAACTTCTGGGGGCTCCGCCCCCCAAACCCCCCCCCCCCTACGTTTTACCTTGGACCCCCCCCTTTTCAAAATCCTGGGTGCGGGCCTGAGCTGGTGTATCAAAAACGTTTTATCATCGTTTTACCAACCCGAAAAGCTCAAGGGTGCTTTTCGCATAGGGGACCACAAATGTCATAGCATCGCCATCATTTTTTCCAAATCAGTCGTTCTACATTGCCTATCTTGACTACTTCGTATCTGTCATTGGCTGTCTGTGTATCATGGCTAGGTGGCTAACATTAGCGTTGACTAAATCCTTTAGTAGGTTGCTGTAATCGTCTAATGTCAGTGTTCTAACATTGTGTCCTTTTTCAAGTTCTGACAGTTTTTCATAAAATTCTTTTCTTCCATCAAGCGTAATTTTGGGTAGCAAGTTAACGCGAAAATAAAGCTTTAAAGACCTATACTGTAGTATGCCAGAAATTAAAGAAAACTAATCGTAAACCTGCAATTTTAGCGATATAAATCAAAATTTTCAGTGAATGTTACAAAAGGATTGCTATTTTTAGAACAAGTATTCCTAACAAAATTTTCATCATCTTCAAAATCTCTTACCCCTACAGACGTTTGGGACGCCACCAGAGGTTCCTCAAGAAAAAAAGTTATAGAATAAGCTGACGATGACTCACATACTGAAAATTTAGGCGCGTAATAACGATGTGGCACGTTTTGCTATTTGACAGCAAAGCTACTTTAAAAGAATTATGGATAAACAAGAGCGGCGGAAGAGCAAAATTTTTTCAATACGATGTATTCTGTAGTTGATAACTTTTAAAGGAATTCAACTTTTGCTTGAAAAACTAAAAGAACTTTGGTGGAGTTTTCTAAAAAATATGGCGAAAACGTAGTTGTAATATTGTGACTGCAATTTCAGCTCCGATTTCCTCCATTTAAGGTGCTGGTTCGGGTTCGTGTATTTTTGGGGTTTAAAAGCGCAATTATCGTTGAAATTTATTCAAATTTGCTACAATTACATTATTCACCCTATAAAACCTGTTAGAAAAGTCGCGGCTTGAAAATTTAAGTTTTGGAGAAATTAGCTTTATTCCGCCATAGCTTGCACTGTGACCACCCTACATGGATGAACTTATAGTTATTCGAATCCTCTCACCAAGACCTACAACTTTGCTCTTGAGAGTTTTCTTCGATTCCTTAAGGTTTAAGAGATAACAGCGAAAATTAATTTTCGAGGTCCAAAACAGGCCATTTTTCGAAAAATCCAATGTTGCAAGATTTCGACAGCTTCAAAAGCGCTGGCCCGTCGGTCAAGTATTGTCCATATTTGTGGTCCTAAAAGACATCTTGCACCCAAAGGAGAGATCTCTGCGGTATCTCTGCCGACGCACAGCAGCGAAAATGTGAAATTTTGAAAATCGCAACTACATTGTTTTGAACACGGATTTCTCTCAACTCATGCAATCAATTAAAAAACGGCTTTACACGCGCATTTTTGAGACAATTGCCGAGGGCTAATTTTCATGGTTTTGCATTTTGACTTTCAGTTCGAGAGAAATAAGCGTCCAAACTTGAAAATTTTGCCGAAAATCGGACAAAATTTACGTTTTTCTCAAAATCTTGAGCTTCTTTATTTGTTAAACAATTTCAGAAAAAATAGCCCTCGGGAAGACGTTTCTTTTGAAGCCTGAACTGGTCGCTTTTCGTTAGCTTTCCTACACTTCGAGAAATCCATGTTCAAAAATTGTTTTCATGTTTTTGCAAGTCGTTGCTCCAATATCATGTTGTTCAAGCCGAAGATTTGAAATGAGACAGCTATACTGTACCTAGTTGGAACAAGCACATTCTAAGCTTTAAAATGATCTAAAAAGTTTTGTTGAACTCCAAAAATTGAGCAAATTACAGTCTTTCAAAATTTGCTGCAGATACCCGAACCAGCACCTTAAATGACAAACATCCATCGCTATAAACTCCAAAACCAAAATTTGACCAAACTTTTTTGCTACTTGTACTCGTCGTGCTGTCACTGATAATATATACTAAATTTGTCTGGCACGGTGCTCGAACGGGTCTCTAAGAGCCGCGCTGAGCCTTTTACACCCATATTATAGGAGGTCGCTATCGTGCCCCCTAGAATTAACTTTCAAAACAGAAGTCTAGAATATTTTCCAGTTTTTTCCGATGCTTCGAAAAAACCAAATACAATTTGGTCACATTTCGCACATACCCATATACTATGACCCACGCAAAAGGTTGTAAATAGTGCGAAATCGCCGGAAAAGTTCAGAAAACATTTTATTTCGCTGTAAAAACCATTAAAATAACACTAGGAATACTTTTCTATTTTGTCCACCCCATCGGGAAAAATGGAAAAGACGGGAAACCTTTTTTCCAGTCCATTTTTCCGCGCCCATCCCTATAATTATGCTAGACACATTAGTTTAAATCTAGAGATACACATTAAGCAACGTTACAGTTCAAGCTATAATAAGGACACGAATAGTCTGTATACCTACTCGCCAGCAGAGCGGTCTGTATTGAGCTTCATCGGGAATACCTGAAAACAAAAATCAAAGTCTGTATGAATGGTCAAGGAAACATCTATCCGGAATCTCGTATTTTCCGAATTTTCAGTGCTTTCAAGGCCGCTTATAAATTACATTCATTTTATAAACTTCAGTTCTTCAGCCTCGGAGGGAGACAATTCTCACAGAAGTCGACGGAGAGACCATATTTCCAGAAGACTTCTGGCAGATGTGGAATCACGTAAGGTATCAATAAGTAAGATTTCCTCCTCCTCAGCATCATTACTGGGATAAAGATACGTAATTCACTTGACGCTAACGTCAGCACAACGTAAACATTTTGGTTCAAACTGTGATGGACTCCAATTTCCAATATCATAATGTAATCAGACATGGGATAAAGTAACATACACCCACAAGGCCCCAAATAAGGGTATAGTCAATCGGGAAAAAAAGCCACGTCAAAATTTCGGGAAAAAAAGCCACGACCGCCGTGGCCTAACGGGTGAAGCTATTGCCATAATATTTGGCGTGTAGAATGGCGACCTCAATATAAGCCCACACGCCGATTTTTAGCTTTCTATCTCTCCTCTATAGTCAACAGCGGGGTCGACATTTTTTGGAAAATTTTGTTCCTGAAAAGGCGGGAAAACGGTAATGTTTCAAAAATTCATAACTTTAGTGTCATCTGAATAATTTCTATTGCAATCAAGAGAGAACATGTCTGGCTTTGTCCTCATACTATTGCAAACAGTTCAAGGTGTCACGTTGTCTCTGGGCAGGTGTGGCTTTTTTTCCCGATGATTTTGACCCATCGGGAAAAAAAGCCAGTCGATTGCGAGACCCATAGTGAGCAGTTTTTCTGGATTTCTGGCATGATAACTATGTTGAAAATAATCAGCAATTGAAGTTTTACAAAGCAATACCGTTTGTAGGTGGACAGTCCCTGAAATGCGCAACTTTTGGACTAATATGTCACGTCAGTCGTTTTGACCGCTACACTCCACATTTCATCCTGAAACTGGCATATTTGGCCAAAAAGAGCATTACGAATTCATTGGAAAACACTATTTTGTGGTTAGCCTTCGTTTTAGCAAGTTTTTAAAAAATTTGTATGTTTACGTTATATTTGATGAAACCTAGCCAGTTTATGCTGCAAACTAAAAAGTTCTATTAAATGCTTTACGAAGGCAATTTGCCTCGGTAAACAACAAATCTAGAGTAAATAAGCGACGCTGAACACGTTGGAACACTCAGAATTGGTCTACGCCTTCAGGATATGCTTCGACCAAAGTGGCTTTTTTTTCCCGATGAGTGGCTTTTTTCCCCGATTTTGGCTTTTTTCCCCAGGAAATAAATCACATAGTACTCTCTATTGCTACAGTCCAGAGAAGTCATTAATACATGAAAATACTCCGTAGGGGTTGCCATTCTTCAAACTACAAGAATTTTCCCATAATTCCAAAAAATGAGTTCTACACGTCCAAAAGTTTGAAAAAATGGCGTTTTTTTCCCGATTGACTATATATATGAAACACTGTTTTTTTTTGTGTTTTTTATTGTGTTTTCGCACACTTTTTTTTAAAAAAACACACAAAATTTTAAAAAAACACACCAAAAAGCACACTCACATTTTCACCTGAAGGAGCGAATTTTAATTAATTTTAAGCCTAATTTTTAAGTTTTTCCAAAAAATTTTGCGCCTTCGGCGCAAGTATTCACTATATATCTATGTTTTTACTTCTGTTTGTTTTCGTCTAGGCATTAGTTTTCGTGTAGCCTTCATTATTCTAAGCAACGGTGTCATTAGGGACTGTATAAGCAAATTATTCTATGAAATTACGTTTCCAAATTCTGCAAATGACTGGAATAAAATAAACTGTCGAAAAGTAAAAGGATTGAAGGATTTCAGACCAAAATTGTCACAATTTTCAAAAAATTCTGAACGTCTGGGGGACTCCGCCCCCCAGACCCCCCATTGTAGCGCAAAAAAGACGTCATCAATGCAAATATTTAACGTTCAGAACATTGAAATATCGTTTATGAAGACTGAGCATGCAATATATGCTTTGTACTTCTTCTGTAAAACGCGAAAAATGCTAAATATAGTTTAAAATGCTGTAAAAACCGTTAAAAACGTGTTAAAACTGCGAAAAGCGAATTTCAGGAAAAACACAGATTTTTTAAAAAAACACACATTTTCTTAAAAAAACACACTAAAAAGCACAGGTAAAATTTTGAAAAAAAACCCTGATATGAAAACGATGCCCATCTTGGAAGCCTGATAGGCCCTTTGAAGTCAACTAATGTGTGGTACTATAGCAACATTCTATGGGTTCATACAATACAAAAAGAGACCCCTCAGCCGTCACGTATCATTTTTCATATTCAAAGAAATTCATTTCAGCTAAAGAAGAAACGGTCTGAACTGAATCCTACAAGGCACTTTCTGAAGCAATTTGCAGGTTTTTATGTTTTTTGGGTTATTTTTATACCCTAACCCATTCTTTCTTACGTACCATTTTGTCAGATAAGAAAAAACACAAACTTTTCGAATAATAATCTGATAACTTGTTGGACGTGGAAGGATTTCCATACATTAATCGATATTACAAGGCAGTGCCTAACCTGTATCCAAAAAAATTTCAGTTTGGCCAACAGTTGCGAAAGTTTGAGGCTTAAGTTTAAAAATCCATTTTCTTAAGTTAATCTTGAGCTTTCTCTGCTAGATCTGACATGACTGATTTATAACAAAATTTTAAAAAGGGTGGATAACCGAAAATACTTTAACCAAAAATAGGGAGATATCCAGATATGAAACAATATCCGCTGCCGATCACAAAAAAAGATTATTAAGTTTTACATAGAATCAGACAAACATACAGAGAAATTAAATTTAAATTACACAACGTTTATATGCACAATCCCAACTTATTTACTCAGTGTTTTAAAAATTAGCCTGAAAAAGTAAACATAATAATATCAGCGTACTTTACCTCCAAAACTCAGCTGTTCTAGTTTCTGGACATTGATACAATCACTTGAAAGAATTTCTTTGAGTATGAAAAATGATCACGTGACGGCTGAGGGGTCCCTTTTTGTATTGTATGAACCCATAGAATGTTGCTATAGTACACACATTAGTTGACTTCAGAGGGCCTATCAGGCTTCCAAGATGGGCATCGTTTTCATATCCGGTTTTTTTTCAAAAATTTTACCTGTGCTTTTTAGTGTGTTTTAAGAAAATGTGTGTTTTTTTTTTAAAAAAATCCTGTGTTTTCTGAAATTCGCTTTTCGCAGTTTTAACACGTTTTTAACGGTTTTTACAGCATTTTAAACTATATTTGGCATTTTTCGCGTTTTACAGAAGAAGTACAAAGCATATATTGCATGCTCAGTCTTCATAAACGATATTTCAATGTTCTGAACGTTAAATATTTGCATTTATGACGTCTTTTTTGCGTCATCAATGGGGGGTCTGGGGGGCGGAGTCCCCCAGACGTTCAGAATTTTTTGAAAATTGTGACAATTTTGGTCTGAAATCCTTCAATCCTTTTTACTTTTCGACAGTTTATTTTATTCCAGTCATTTGCAGAATTTGGAAACGTAATTTCATAGAATAATTTCCTTGTACAAGATCCCCTAACGACACCGTTGCTTAGAATAATGAAGGCTACACAAAAACTAATGCCTAGACGAAAACAAACAGAAGTAAAAACATAGATATATAGTGAATACTGTCGCCGAAGGCGCAAAAATTTTTTGGAAAAACTTAAAAATTAGGCTTAAAATTAATTAAAATTCGCTCCTTCAGGTGAAAATGTGTAGTGTGCTTTTTGGTGTGTTTTTTTTTAAAATTTTGTGTGTTTTTTTAAAAAATGTGTCCGAAAACACAAAAAAAAACAAAAAAAAAAACAGTGTTTCATATATATAGTCAATCGGGAAAAAAACGCCATTTTTTCAAACTTTTGGACGTGTAGAACTCATTTTTTGGAATTATGGGAAAATTCTTGTAGTTTGAAGAATGGCAACACCTACGGATTATTTTCATGTATTAATGACTTCTCTGGACTGTAGCAATAGAGAGTACTATGTGATTTATTTCCTGGGGAAAAAAGCCAAAATCGGGGAAAAAAAGCCACTCATCGGGAAAAAAAAGCCACTTTGGTCGAAGCATATCCTGAAGGCGTAGACCAATTCTGAGTGTTCCAACGTGTTCAGCGTCGCTTATTTACTCTAGATTTGTTGTTTACCGAGGCAAATTGCCTTCGTAAAGCATTTAATAGAACTTTTTAGTTTGCAGCATAAACTGGCTAGGTTTCATCAAATATAACGTAAACATACAAATTTTTTAAAAACTTGCTAAAACGAAGGCTAACCACAAAATAGTGTTTTCCAATGAATTCGTAATGCTCTTTTTGGCCAAATATGCCAGTTTCAGGATGAAATGTGGAGTGTAGCGGTCAAAACGACTGACGTGACATATTAGTCCAAAAGTTGCGCATTTCAGGGACTGTCCACCTACAAACGGTATTGCTTTGTAAAACTTCAATTGCTGATTATTTTCAACATAGTTATCATGCCAGAAATCCACAAAACCTGCTCACTATGGTTCTCGAAATCGACTGGCTTTTTTTCCCGTTGGGTAAAAATCATCGGTAAAAAAAGCCACACCTGCCCAGAGACAACGTGACACCTTGAACTGTTTGCAATAGTATGAGGACAAAGCCAGACATGTTCTCTCTTGATTGCAATAGAAATTATTCAGATGACACTAAAGTTATGAATTTTTGAAACATTACCGTTTTCCCGCCTTTTCAGGAACAAAATTTTCAAAAAATGGCGACCCCGCTGTTGACTATAGAAGAGCTAGAAAGCTAAAAATCGGCCTGTGGGCTTATATTGAGGTCGCTATTCTACACGCCAAATATTACGGCAATAGCTTCACCCGTTAGGCCACGGCGGTCGTGGCTTTTTTTTTCCCGAAATTTTGACGTGGCTTTTTTTCCCGATTGACTATACCCTTATTTGGGGCCTTGTGGGTGTATGTTACTTTATCCCATGTCTGATTACATTATGATATTGGAAATTGGAGTCCATCACAGTTTGAACCAAAATGTTTACGTTGTGCTGACGTTAGCGTCAAGTGAATTACGTATCTTTATCCCAGTAATGATGCTGAGGAGGAGGAAATCTTACTTATTGATACCTTACGTGATTCCACATCTGCCAGAAGTCTTCTGGAAATATGGTCTCTCCGTCGACTTCTGTGAGAATTGTCTCCCTCCGAGGCTGAAGAACTGAAGTTTATAAAATGAATGTAATTTATAAGCGGCCTTGAAAGCACTGAAAATTCGGAAAATACGAGATTCCGGATAGATGTTTCCTTGACCATTCATACAGACTTTGATTTTTGTTTTCAGGTATTCCCGATGAAGCTCAATACAGACCGCTCTGCTGGCGAGTAGGTATACAGACTATTCGTGTCCCTTATTATAGCTTGAACTGTAACGTTGCTTAATGTGTATCTCTAGATTTAAACTAATGTGTCTAGCATAATTATAGGGATGGGCGCGCGGAAAATGGACTGGAAAAAAGGTCTCCCGTCTTTTCCATTTTTCCCGATGGGGGTGGACAAAATAGAAAAGTATTCCTAGTGTTATTTTAATGGTTTTTTACAGCGAAATAAAATGTTTTCTGAACTTTTCCGGCGATTTCGCACTATTTACAACTTTTTGCGTGGGTCATAGTATATGGGTATGTGCGAAATGTGACCAAATTGTATTTGGTTTTTTCGAAGCATCGGAAAAAACTGAAAAATATTCTAGACTTCTGTTTTGAAAGTTAATTCTAGGGGCGCAGCGACCTCCTATAATATGGGTGTAAAAGGCTCAGCGCGGCTCTTAGGAGACCCGTTCGAGCACCGTGCCAGACAAATTTAGTATATATTATCAGTGACAGCACGATGAGTACAAGTAGCAAAAAAGTTTAGTCAAATTTTGGTTTTGGAGTTTTATAGCGATGGATGTTTGTCATTTAAGGTGCTGGTTCGGGTATCTGCAGCAAATTTTGAAAGACTGTAATTTGCTCAATTTTTGGAGTTCAACAAAACTTTTTAGATCATTTTAAAGCTTAGAATGTGCTGTTCCAACTAGGTACAGTATAGCTGTCTCATTTCAAATCTTCGGCTTGAACAACATGATATTGGAGCAACGACTTGCAAAAACATGAAAACAATTTTTGAACATGGATTTCTCGAAGTGTAGGAAAGCCAACGAAAAGCGACCGGTTCAGGCTTCAAAAAAACGTCTTCCCGAGGGCTGTTTTTCTGAAATTGTTTAACAAATAAAGAAGCTCAAGATTTTGAGAAAAACGTAAATTTTGTCCGATTTTCAGCAAAATTTTCAAGTGTGGACGCTTATTTCTCTCGAACTGAAAGTCAAAATGCAAAACCATGAAAATTGCCCTCGGCAATTGTCTCAAAAATGCGCGTGTAAAGCCGTTTTTTTAATTGATTGCATGAGTTGAGAGAAATCCGTGTTCAAAACAATCTGGTTGCGATTTTCAAAATTTCTCGTTTTCGCTGCTGTGATTGGGCGAGATGCCACAGAGAGCTCTCCGTTGGGCGTAAAATGTCCTATAGGAGTAAAAATGTGGTCAATACTTGACCGATGGACCAGCGCTGTTAAAGCTGTCGAAATCTTGCAATATTTGATTTTTCGAAAAATGGTCAGTTTTGGACCTCGAAAATCAATTTTCGCTGTTATCTATAAACCTGTTAACCGCTATCTGTAAATGTTATAAACCGTAGGGAATCGAAGAACTCTCAAGAGCAAAGTTGTAGATCTTGGTGAGAGGACTCGAATAACTATAAGTTTGTCCGTGTAGGATTGCCACAGTGCAAGCTATGGCGGAATAAAGCTAATTTCTCCAAAACTTAAATTTTCAAGCCGCGACTTTTCTAACAGGTTTTATAGGGTGAATAATGTAATTGTAGCAAATTTGAATAAATTTCAACGATAATTGCGCTTTTAAACCCCAAAAATACACGAACCCGGGCCAGCACCTTAAATGGAGGAAATCGGAGCTGAAATTGCAGTCACAATATTACAACTACGTTTTCGCCATATTTTTAGAAAACTCCACCAAAGTTCTTTTTAGTTTTTGAAAAACAAAAGTTGAATTCCTTTAAAAGTTATCAACTACAGAATACATCGTATTGAAAAAATTTTGCTCTTACCGCTCTTGTTTATCCATAATTCTTTTAAAGTAGCTTTGCTGTCAAATAGCAAAAACGTGCCACATCGTTATTACGCGCCTAAATTTTCAGTATGTGAGTCATCGTCAGCTTATTCTATAACTTTTTTCTTGAGGAACCTCTGGTGGCGTCCCAAACGTCTGTAGGGGTAAGAGATTTTGAAGATGATGAAAATTTTGTTAGGAATACTTGTTCTAAAAATAGCAATCCTTTTGTAACATTCACTGAAAATTTTGATTTATATCGCTAAAATTGCAGGTTTACGATTAGTTTTCTTTAATTTCTGGCATACTACAGTATAGGTCTTTAAAGCTTTATTTTCGCGTTAACTTGCTACCCAAAATTACGCTTGATGGAAGAAAGAATTTTATGAAAAACTGTCAGAACTTGAAAAAGGACACAATGTTAGAACACTGACATTAGACGATTACAGCAACCTACTAAAGGATTTAGTCAACGCTAATGTTAGCCACCTAGCCATGATACACAGACAGCCAATGACAGATACGAAGTAGTCAAGATAGGCAATGTAGAACGACTGATTTGGAAAAAATGATGGCGATGCTATGACATTTGTGGTCCCCTATGCGAAAAGCACCCTTGAGCTTTTCGGGTTGGTAAAAACGATGATAAAACGTTTTTGATACACCAGCCCAGGCCCGCACCCAGGATTTTGAAAAGGGGGGGTCCAACGTACAACGCAACGGGGGTCTGGGGGGCGGAGCCCCCAGAAGTTGAAGAATTTTTGCATTTTTGCCAAAACACAGTACATTGGACGTTTATTTCTTGCAAAAAGTGAATTATCGCGCCGCAGGCGCGAAAATGTTTTAAAAATAGCTGTTTTTGCCATAAAAATAGCAAAAATTTTCCATATTGTCATCCCAAAAGGGGGGGTCTAGACCCCTTGAACCCCTCCCCTGGGTGCGGCCTTGCACCAGCTATACGCTTTTAAGCGTATGACACCGCTTGACATGTTCATACATAATTTGCTAGTCCCTTCTCTTCTGATTTGCTTTGAGGATGTTTCGTAAAACATTTACATTACCTTCAACGGGATTTGTGGGCTTCTTATTTGCTGCAGTCAAGCTCATGTTTGTGTTTAAACATTTCAGCTACTTCTTAACTATCTTCCAACTACAGTGGCTGAGTGGTCATGCCATTTAACAAAACACAGGTTGGTGTTCCAATATACAGATAGGCACCCACTTACGGTGTATTTGGACTTTGGAGTATACGTACGTATACATAATCGATAAGAGTGTAACAGGGATCATACTGTTGGTTATCAGCTCGTGGTACATGCTCTGCGCATACGGATGACCCCAACGAACGTTTGCCTAGACACCTACGACACTCATCCAGGCTATTTTTTAGGGTTTTTCTGGGGGGGGGGGAAGTTTTTTGAAAAAATGAGCTAAAAATTGGTATATATTATGTGAGGGGCGCGATAGCGCCGCTACATAATATGGGTATAAAGGCGTCTGCGCGGCCCTCTGGAGACCGTGTTGGCCTGGTGCCAGCTAATTAGAGGTCCGGCGGTGGTAAAGGTTACCATCGTAAACAACTCGGAGTAGTACTACAAGTACCACCATAGTTTTGGTTCGAATTCGAAACTTCGAATTTCTTGCACTAGGCGATAGTTACCGTGCGTTTGTTTTTTTTTCTCGGTGAATAACGCTTATTGGAAATGCATTTTACGGCTAAGTGTTGGAACGATGTGGGCATTTTGGCACCATACTACTATTATATGTTGGTAGGCAGGATCCCCCCATGCTACCTTTTTTGGTCATTTTGGCACCTGGCCAATTTTGGCTCTGTGCCAAGGGTTTTAAAGTCGGACTTTCGCTATTTTTCGCAAATTTTAGTCACACTTTTCTAGAACTGGGTAGAAGCTGGAGAGGTCTAGTATCTTTTGTTGAAAATTACCAGTAGGGGTGCATAAAGTAACGAGGGGGATTTTTTGACTCTTGCTCTCTAGCTTTCAGGAGATGGGCCCAAACTTTGCATTTTTTTGGCCTGTTTGGGCGAAAAGTTTCTAAGTCCCAATTTTTACTAGAAATGGCCTAAAAGTCACTAAAAATGGTGCTTTTCGGCCTCGGGGTGGTCCCCATATATAGTAAATCGGGGTCGCTGAAAACGATGAGCATACTGCCGATACGTTCGAAGTGACCACTGGTCAGCATGGTTCTGTGGTTCCTCGCCCAGGGTCAAAATTGGGAAAACTCCCTCTAAACAGCGTTTTTTGGCGTTTTGGTCGGGGGCATATAGTAAATCGACTACGCTCGTTTCAATGAAGTATATCGCCGAAACCAACGGAAGTGACCACTGGTCACTGCAGCCTATGGGGACCAGTTGACCACTGGTCAAACGGCCTAAAACTGCGTTTTTCGGTGTTTTGGTCGTGGGCATATATAGTAAATCGACTACGCTCGTTTCAATGGGCACGGAAAAACCGACGGAAGTGACCACTGGTCACTATGGCCTAGGAGTCCTATTGACCACTGGTCAAACGTCCCAAAACAGCGTTTTGCGGCGTTTTGGTTGGGGGGCATATATAGTAAATCCACCACGCTCGTTTCAATGGGCATATCACCGAAACCGACGGAAGTGACCACTGGTCACTACAGCCTACGGGGCCTATTGACCACTGGTCAAACGGCCTAAAACTGCGTTTTTCGGCGTTTTGGTCGGGGGCATATATAGTAAATCGACTACGCTCGTTTCAATGGGCATATCGCCGAAACCGACGGAAGTGACCACTGGTCACTACAGCCTATGGGGCCTATTGACCACTGGTCAAACGGCCCAAAACTGCGTTTTTCGGCGTTTTGGTAGGGGGCATATATAGTAATCCGACTACGCTTGTTTCAATGGGCATATTGCGGAAACCGACGGAAGTGACCACTGGTCACCACGGCCTAGGAGTCCTACTGACCACTGGTCAAACGTCCCAAAACAGCGTTTTGCGGCGTTTTGGTTGGGGGCATATATAGTAAATCCACTACGCCTCCTCTCAATGGGCATATTGCCGAAATCGAGGGAGTGACCAGAGATCACTACGGTCTATGGGTCCTATTGACCAGTGGTCAAACCCCCAAAACAGCGTTTTTCGGCGTTTTGTTGGGGGCATAGATTCTTAAATCGCATTAGCATGGCACTGTTCAAGCTCCTTGTATCCATTACCGCATTGCTGGAAAGGGATCCTTTAAAATGACAGAATGACAAGAAATAAAAAATCGTCCTCTGGAGCATGAAAATAATATGGGTTGCAAAATCAAGAGAGGACTAGTCTTTAAAATGCTTAATATGGGGCCAGGGTTAAAAAATAGAAGAGGACTAGGATGTAGGAGCGAATTAATATAAGGACAGCTTCGCCGAACAACCCATATTCGCGGGATTTCACGTTTCGTCTTAGCTTAGAGCTATCAATGTCAGTCAATAAAAAATTTAAGCAGTTGAATACTCATCGAGTATAGCTGTTTGCATGTACTGTTAGACTAGCTGGTAGGAATATACGTAAATTATCATCATGAGAGTCCTAAATTATTCTTGAATATAAATTTTCCGTATAAATGTATACCTCAATGTGCTGGTTAGTATATATGAAGCACTTATCGAAGAAAACGTTTGCTAAAATAAAAGTTCGAATAAAGCTCGAGCACATACCGTAGCTGTAGGTTATTTATGAACTATAAACCAAATGTATCGTGGATATGCATAATAATTTACATTTACAAACCGCGAATATGGGTTGTTCGGCGAAGCTGTGCCCATATTAATTCGCTCACAACCTAGTCCTCTTCTATTTTTTAACCTAGCCCCATATTAAGCATTTTAAAGACTAGTCCTCTCTTGATTTTGCAACCCATATTACTTTTTCATGCTCCAGAGGAGCATTTTTATTTCTTGTATTGGTATATTGGTGGCGTATTTTACACATGGAAGGGCAAAAAGTTCTCAAAAATGCAAGGATTTCAGCTAAAAATAGCCATTTTTACGTCGAAATTTTTTTGAAAATTTGCCTATTTTGGCCATTATTTGGGCCTCAAAAATCCGGGGGCGGGGAAGCTAAAATCCCGGTGGGAGCTTTTTCGGGGGGGAAGGTCAATTTTGGTTGCCCACCGCCCCCCCCCCCCACCCGGTAAAAAATACCCTGCTCATCCACTTGTACTGACAGGACCTCAAAACTACTAGCACTTCACCCACAGCCGTAGTATACCAGAATTACACGTCCTGGGAGAGCCAGTGACTTCTCAATGGGTGCCCTCGAAGCACATTGTATCGAAATCTAGAACTGGCACCTATTAACGATTATCGTCCTAGCCTTTGCGAACATCGAGCTGCTCCGTCGATGAAATGATTACTTGATTAGTGTAGCCTCTTTTTGCAAAGCAAAAGTATTGGTTCAGTGCACGGTTGAAACTCATTATTCAAAAACGTAGTTTTTAATTGGTGTAACTAGATGGTCGCGGGAAAAGGACTGGGAAAAAAGGTTTTTCCAATGGGGTGGAAAAATGGAAAATATTCCTAGTGGTATTTTAACAATTTTTACAGCGAAATTTAATGTTTTCTGAACTATTCCGGCGATTTCGCACAATTTACAAGCTTTTCACTTAGTCATAGTAGGAGGATATGCCAAATCGGTACCGTAATTTGGGGTTTTTTGAAGCATCGGAAATGGAAAATATTCGAGATATATATGTTCTGAAAGTTAAGGGGGGCTACTAAAATCGACTTGCCCCGACTGCTCGATTGGCCTACTTTTTGGAGAAGATAGAGTATGGGTGTGGTCAATCTTAGATCTTAGGTGCCTTCCAGCCATGTGCAGCCGTCGCGTTTATGTGCCGACCCCCATTTTTCACAACTACCAATATAATTAATTAAAAATTTCTACTGACTGCTAGGTACAAGCTTCAAAAGCTGCCATTTGCCAATATGATTTGGAACATATGCCCATACCTGCACAAAAATACTAGACGTCTGTATCTTATCTGCATCTAAGGGAATTACTCTTCAAAGTTGGAGTTTCGGTAAAAATTTAAACATTTTTGGCTAACGAAAGGAATATTTTGTTACTGGTGCGAGCAGGGGCGCACCCAGGATTTTGAAAGGGGGGGGGTCGAGCCGACAAAATTTTTTGCTTTTGCCAAATCTCTTAAGGTGGAGGGGGTGGGGTGGCGGCAAGAATTTTCAACAGTTCCGTGTTGCTTCAGCACAAGTGATGAAATTCTTAATTGTCAGTAGCCCACTTGGGGGGTCCTGGGGCGGAACCCCCAGAAGCTAAGAAGTGTTTTGAAATTATGAAAAAATCCGTAATGGAAACGGAAAAAAATTTAATTTAGGCCTTTAAAGTTTCTAAATTAATTTTTAAACGATTAAAATTTGACTTTATGCTCAAGTCGTATTAAATTTTAATCTTTCAAAA